>JANHFX010026498.1:0-106056 GCA_027560015.1 Chloroceryle amazona | reverse complement strand
CCCCCCCAAAAATTGTTGATCTGAAGTTGAGATAGAAAAATGAGAGAGCTGCATCCAGAAACATAGCCAAGTCTCTATAGAGAAGAATGGAGCTACATGTAATCAGAGAAAGAATTTTGCATCCCAAGCCTGCCAAGGCGGTGGCCTTTGCATTAATTTTGAAGATCAGTAGACTTTGATGAGAAATGACCTGAAATCAGATCCCTTCTGTTTACATGGATCACATCTCCAATGGCATGTCTGCTGTAGCAGAATGCAAGAGGGAGGTTTGGTCACGCGAACAAGGCTGTGTAGTGGCTACGGTTAATAATCCCTTCTCCTGTGCACTGGAAGTAGAAGGCATTCTGACACTGTCCTCTGGCATTACTTTCCTAAAGGCATCCTCAGCCTTTACAGGAGATACTTATCTGTGTTCCCTTTCCTTCAAAGCTAAGTTCTTTTCTCTTGAGGAGTCAGAGAGAAGGCAGATAGTGTCTTGCCTAACAAAGGTCATAGTTCCCTGACTGGCAGCCCTGTATGTCACAGAGATGTATCTATAGACATCTGTGAAGTATTAAATGTCTCTCTGTTTGTTCCTATCAGGCGTTTGAATGACAATGATATTGCTGTTTTGGAAGCTATCGGACTCTTCAAGAAATTGCCCAACCTCAGAAAAATGTAAGTTTGAGTCACTTGTTTGTTAGAATGCATGCTGCCTTGGTTTATAAACAAGGAGGAAGGGATGACTTTTTTTTTATATATATATCTTTGTACTCCGCTAGCAGAAATTGCCTTTTTAATGTGAATTTAAGGAAAGTGAATGAGCTGCCTGTTAGATGGACAGGCCCAGTTAAACCACAGTGACAAGTGAAGATCCCTAGGCTGACATTGCAGTTTTCCTTACGCTGTATTTCTTGAAGTCTTTGGCTCATGTAGACTGTGGGGAATTCTGTCCCAGATGTTTTTCAGATATATATTTATTGTTAGAGATGGCTACAAAGTTTAGTATTTGGGTTTTGTCTTTTGAACGTTTTGTGCAACTCACAACTAATGTGATTGTTTCGACTAGTCAAAGGAAGACAATATTACACGATACAGGTGATGGCAGCTTCTTTTGATCATTATTGTTTTAGAGAGGAGAATCGATGAGCTGATTTAGAGATCAGTCTTTCAAAAATGCCTGTATAATTCTGTTAACAGCCTGAGTCCTGGCACTGTTCGGTGTATATATTTAATAAGAACTGTGTTTTGGAAAGAGGATAATATGTTAGATGCCTCCTGATAGTCTTCTAAATGGATCTTTCTGAAGTTATTTAAAGTTTTAACCCTATCGCCCCATTGCTTGTCATCTAACTGCTGGCTTTTAATAAGATTTTATTGGTAGAGTCAAGGTAATTTAGGCAAATCAACCAACCAGGCTTTTTTTGTTCCGTATTCATTTCACGTGTTTTCTGCCATCTGGAGCTTCTGAGCCATTTGAATCCATGTAAGGTCTCTAGAAGGGTTCTTAGATCGTTTTTATTTCTGCAGGAGTTTCAGCTGCAGCACTGCAGGTTCAGGAGCTGTGTTTGTGCAAGCTCAGGCCACCAGATTTGGGGATTTAATCATATACATTGGCCTCGTAGTTTATGAATAAGTTGGAGCTACTTAGAAAGAGTTGTTGACACTAAGTGCTCTGTTGTGTATGTACATAGATAGTGGGAACGAAAGATGCATGCTATTTAAAAGTACACACAAACTGGAAAGCATCTGTCCTCATCAAACCTTCAGGATTTATGTTTTGAAAATTGAAAGAAATTATTCCAACTATCACACCTCTCCAAGTTACGATGCTGTTGTTCCTGTCCCCATGAGTCCCTCAGGTGGAAAGGATGCCTGGGCAGCATGAAACAGTTATGAGAAGTTGGGGTTTTTTTTAAGAGTGTGTTTCCTGTGAAACAAACAAAAAAATCTTTCTGTTCTGCTTTTGGTAGCCAGTGAGAACTGAGGTGTCCAGGTGTAGTTCAAAAGGATGGCAAAAAGAAGTTGTGCCCTACACCTCATAAAATGTGTCTCTCATATGGATTTTTAGTGGCAGCCTCTAAGCAGAGGCTCTTTAGGTAATCTTTGTAGTCGAGCTAATTTATTTTGTTCTACCTGATGTTGTAAAGGAGTATTTCAATAAAGGGATTTTCTCAAGAGGGTGTTTTTTCATGTAAGCAGAGCAACATTTCAACCATAACCTTACACAGTAGCTTCATCCGTAAACAAGTCAGATTAGACATACTTTTTCTAATCCTTTTAGTTCCATTCTGTGAAGGGAAGGGGTTACCAGGAAAAAACAAATGAGCAAACAAACGGTCCTTTCCTCCTATGCTGTTATTTGGGCTTTAGGAAGTGTCGTTCTGCTAGAAAGATGCCTCTCCCCATTATGCAAGAAGGGTAATGTGGGGAAATACCAGTGGATGGAATTGCTGCTGGTCCTAATGCAGCAGCTCTCTGTGTGTGACAGAAATGAGAAGCTTGCGCTCTTCAGTAAGTCATACTACTTACTACTGGTATTAAATTAAGGAGGAAGAGTATTGATCCAACCCCCATTTTTTCTGTGTGTATAAGGGAGATGAAATTTTACAGTTATTTGATTGGCAATATTGACTTCGTCTCATATTCCTTGTCTGTTCAAGTGTTAAGGGAAAACAGCAGGTGGAAGAATCTGTCTGGAAATTGCATTGCTTTCCAGGCTTAAGAAAACAGTTCAGAGATTTGCAGTAGCAGACTGTTAGATTAAATCACCCTTTTTTTATATATATTTTATTATTATTATTATTATTTATTTAATCTCTGTAGTTCTCTATCTTCTGAAAACAATCTGAATATCTGGAATCTGGGTATCTGAATGGGCATTTGAATGAGTGCCCTCTGATTGTCTTTCATTCAGTTTAAGACTAGTAACAGATCAGTGTCAAGGAAAATTGCAGAGAAACTACTTTCAGAGTACGGCAGTTCCACTGTAAAGCTTCAGCATCACTCCAGAGATAGAGGAATTAGCTCTTCCTTCCTCTCAATGGGTGTTTCATCTTGCTGCCTCCTCATCTTACATTATGCTTAAGTGTAGCTTTGGTTTAGAACGTAAATGCTCCAGGGTGTTCTGTAAATTGGACCTTAAGGAGGGTTCAGATTTTACTTGCATTGTGGTGTACGCTCTCATTTGTTCTTGTGTCACTCAGTTGTCCGTGTCCGTGTGTGTGTTCTGGCGTATCACAGTCTCTTGGGTTTTCTAATAATATTCCAAAGGGAAGTAATCATAAATTTGGCAATGATGTATTAGAATCGATCCAGTGGGTATATGTGAAAATAGTCTTTAATTATATATCCACATAATCATTTTCAGTTGGACTGTTGGCCCAATCCCTTACGAGGTTTGTTCCCCATCTCCCAATTCAGTGCAGTTTCTCTTCTCGCCAAGTTTTGGCTCACCCTCCTCTCTGTAGCCACTGACAAAACTCCTGCTCTCCCTTCCTACCCCACACGCACAGTTACTCCACTGCATTACCTTGGGCTGTTTTCACAGCCTTCATAGATTCCTCTTGGCCCCCTCTCTATCCAGCTGAGGACGTTGTTTCTTAATACTGCCAGGGACTGGTAGAGTGGTTTCTTGGGTAGAGCAGTGTGCCCAGTCCCAAGCTTTGCACAATATGTAGCTCAGTGTCCTGCACCGTCTGGTGAGACATTGGAAGATGTCAGCTGAAGACGAATCTGAAGTGAAAAAAAACTTTTTTAAATCTTGCCAGTGTTATAAAGTAAGAATAAAAAAAAAAAACATGGCAAGTGAGAGACCCCTTTTGCAATAGGTGGTACTGCCAACCCCACCTCTAACATAAAATTAGCTTTCGGGGTGTAATTCGTCTGTAAATATTATTCCAGAGTTGAATCTTCTTATATGATATGTCAGCCCAGGACTTAATACATTTTAATGCAAAACAAAATTGAATTCTTGATACAGAAATTTAAAGGTCACAGAGCCATGATGCAAAGTTATGCCACATTTTATTTAGGAAATAAATTGCTAGGATTACCCTGCTGGTTTTTAAAAGGTTAACGTCTGCCTATTCCTTTTGAAAAAAAGCAAAACAAAACCAAAAACCTGCTTCAGTAATTAGCTGCAAGATCCCATATACATGGTGCTATTTTCATAACCTAAATTTTAATCCATCTTTACGTTTAATGCTTTTTACAGTAGAATAAAAAGGTTGATGTCAATTCCCATAGATAGATCTAACCCAGTCCAGAAATAATTTGCTGGATTCTCCAGTGGGTTTTGAAAAATGCCCTGAACTCTGTGTTGTTTTCATTGAGTTCTTGGCGTATTACCTCACCTGATCGTGCAAGTGTCAAGGGACGACTCGTCTCTGAAAGCCCAAATCACATCACAGCACCTTCCAGGCCCCAAGGACTATGTCGCTAGTGTTTTGCAGGGTGCTTGAGCCTGCTTGAAGTGCAAGAGAAATAAATACAAGGATGTTCTTCTGAGCTCCAAAGGGGTGGAGCAGCTCCATGACTTGGGGTTTTGGGCCTATCCTATCCCCGTGAGATGGAAAGGTTCCAGGATCTGCTGCCCTCCAGCCCTGGGAGCCCTTCCCAAAGAAGTATGTTGCCACTGGGAGATCTTCCCAGTCAATACAGGGAGATCTCACACCAGGCAGGGCTGAGGGTCAACACTGCTGTTCACAGAGGTAAGGTTTTTCTACTTTTGTGGAGCAGTTCTTTGCTTGCAGCACCTGCCAAACAGCACGAGGCAAACACTGGGGACCCCACAACTCCCCGAGCCTACCTCGAGCTGTTAATCAGTGAAAAACCCTCCGGTGCTTGGCAGCCTGGCGCGGGGGTCTTCTGGCCATGGCAGACAGGTTCAAGCTCCAGAACCCCCTCGGTACCTAACTTAGTGGGAGCATGGAGATACACTTGCTTGCTGAAATGAGATGCTGACCCATAGGGAGAGGCTGCAGCTCCCAGCTGTCATCTTTAGAATCTTGCAAGCACCTACTGAAAATCAGTGGGACTGGCCATTCCCACTGAGGTCCCAGCGGCTGTTTTTGCAGAGAAAAAATTGTAAACGAGCTCACATTCAAAATAAAATGTGAACTGCCATGCTTCATGCACTGCTGGGGAGAAAGGGGACTGGCCTCTTTTCTTGGAGAAGAAGAACAATTAAAAAAAATCTTATCTCAAAACATGAAAGGGACATCTAGCAGATCATTCTGTTAAATCTCGCTGAAGTTAAAAAGTGAATGTAAAATATGTGTTATAATAAGAAATATCAGGCTGTCTTGGCAATAGCTGGTGCTGACAACCCCACCTCTACTATATAATTACCTCTGGAGGCTTAATTTGCTGTAAATATTTCTCCTACATTGAATTGTGTGGAGTGTCAGCCCAGGATATAACACATTTTACATTAAAATAAAATTGACTCATGATAAAGTTTGTAGACTAGAAGTCAGTTTCAAAGACAGAATCACAAGTTTCTTGGGGAGGTGATAGTTTGTGCCTCTGGAAACAGCTGTTAGTTGCTGTTCTTCCCCTAAGCATAAATTTTGCCATGGCAGTTGAGGTTGCACTCACCTGCCACTTGTTATACAGGAACGGACTTTATTTTCTGGAAATGATACTGTAGAGTGTGCCATGGGACGTGGCGTTTGGGCGCCTCATGTGCCTCCCTTTTTTTCCAGTGAGACCATCAGTCTGCTCTGCTGAATCGATGTGGGAGTGTCACTGGGTGTACATCACTGTCTGTCTGCAGTATTCGAGACTTTCAGTGCCATCCTGCTTCTGAGAACTCTCACTCTATAAAGCCCAGACAAACCTTTGGCAAAAACTGTAAAACCCTCTCCACATCCTCCAGAAGAATGCAACAGCTTTGAGGTTTTCCTCCTAGCAGACGCTAAAAATTCCAAACATGTCACAGACAGACAGCAATATTCTGGGGAGACCCATACTCGGAGCAGGCTGTTTGTATGATACAGCTCCCGGGTTCGAGGAGACCACACAGAGCCTTTGCAGTTGGACTGTGCTCCGGTGGTTGTCCTGGTGGGAAGGTGTATGGTGAACAGCATGCTGGAATGTTGCTACCAGCCCAGCAGGTACAGCAGGACGAATGGTTCTGTTAGGAACAAATAGAATCCAGCTTGTTCTGCACTGGAGTTTAAGATCAACAGAAACAATATTATTATAAACTGGATCCATTAAGTAAATAAAATCTGACTGGAAAGTGAGCTGTGTGAACAGTGTCACCTTGAGAACTTCTTAGATCTGTTCATTTCCTATTCACAGCCCCACATAAAGTAAACTTAAGCTTTCTGAAAATTTCTTTTGACCTCTTGCCCAAATTAAAAGTCTGAAAATAGGATTAAGCCTTATCACTAGGGGAAAATCAGGGAGTCCTTATGGAAACAATACCCTTTCTTGAGTGACCCGGTTGACTATAGGTTCCCATTTGGGTCCTGCCAGAGGGAATAGGGAGCTTGGGTAATCCTCAATTCATTTTCTTTCCCACTGTCTTCCAGTATTTCAAGAATTCCTTATAGAAACTTAATGTTTCAGGAGGATGGGGCTTTTCTGTGATGGGAGCTTGCTGTAAAGTCTGACAGAAGTTGGTTTTTTTCTGATGTTAAAAAAATAAAATTCCTTGTCAAGTGCTAATGATCATACAAGAAAGATCCTTTCAGTACTGAGAAGGATGGAGTAGAGGTCTCTTGAGTCACAGAGCAGGCAAAAGTTTGGCTGCTTTCATTTTCCAAGGTTTACACCAGCTGGTTGTTTTTGCTGGTAATTCTAGACTGAAAAGTATGTAATTTCTCATGTTTATTTTTCTAGTAGGTCAGACATTGAGGAGGATACATTTATTATGTTTTTCGTGAATGAATGCTGTCATCTACCTTTTGTTGTTGTTGTTGCATTCTGGTATGGGAAGCTTTAATTCAGGAAGACGAATAAAGAAATCCAGGCTGCCAGAACATCTGTTTTGGTCAGATTCCAAGCGCGATTGCAGGACAGGGTCATCTTTACCTATGTAATATTGTGAAGCTTGGCTTTTCTCTGCCTTGCAACTTTGATTTCACCATCGCATTTAGTCTTGGATTTTCAAATTATTTTTTTTTTGCCTGGGAAAGGTGTATATATAACTGACTTCTTCTGAAACTGCTAGCTGATTTCTGGTTCATTTTGTGCCGTTGAAATGATTGGGAATTAACAACTCAAACGAGTGAAGTTTGCTCTCTACAGAAGTTCTTTACCAGCAGTTAAAATTCAGGTGGTTTGGATTGCATAAAGGTGCCAATTCCACTATAAATTATGGCCAGCCTTTTCCTCCAATATATGCTCTTTTTTGCCTTGAGTATCTAATCCATTCAAATTGGACCCTCATTTTAATCTATGTGACTAACTATCTTTTAGATGATAAAAAAATAACTAGTACATTTTAAACTACAAGTGCGGGTCAATGTGAGGTCTATGAATTGAAAGTCCAAGTCTTTGTGTATTACATAGTAACTCACCCTCCCTTCCCACCACAAACATTATTTATTCTTTTATTTTTGTGCAAATATGCATCATGGCATAATTTTTACCCGGAAAGGGATCGTTTGGAGCATTTATTTATGCCAGCATTCAAAAGAGATGCTGAGCTATAAATATGTCTACTAGGGAAATAGCTGAGCCCCAAAATTAAATGCATATGTCAGAATATCGTTCCTTGACTTGCTTTGACACTGAACATAAACTCTTCATGTGAGTGTTAGCACAAAGTACTAGCCCTCTGGAAAGCAAAATCTGCATGTAAGTATTTCTATACTTTTTAATGTTATTTTTGGCCGATTGCTGGCATACTCCTATTCTTTCTGATCACAGAACGTACAAGAGGTGATGGGCCACATGCTGTAGAGCTCTCTATCTGACAGTTTTTCAGCAGACATAAACCAGTGTACTCAAGTTTCCCACATGAAACGTATCTCCAAGACTCAACTTTTTTTTCTTTTTTATTAAGTGATGACTTCTGCAAAGAGCAAGACCCACATTATTTCTATCTGAGGCCAGGCTGTCCTGTTGCCATGTCTTCTGTCAACTTTTATCCCAAGAAGATTGTCTCTTCTTCTGAGGAGAGCAGCCCAGGTGTTAATCTGATACCTTGTCATTTGGTTTATGTCACCTGGAACTGGATTTTGAAACTATTACTCATGCTGCCTGTGTACTGGGATCATTTCTGGAATAATGTGTTATTCAGTATGAGTAATAGTGCTGGAATTTGGCATCTTCTTGGGAGCAAGACCCTATCTTTGACTTTCTCTCTTTTGTTGTAGACAGTAAAACAGTAAAAGTCTGGTGTTTCCTGTCATAAAGCTAGACAAATAGGATTATTCATCATAATCTATAACAGGGCATCACAGGAGATGCTTGAAGGACTGAGGCCCAAGATTTTAATTTTCCTAAGTCCTTTTATATAAATGTTTTAAATAATTAAATGCCATTTATTTTTATGCATCTGTAATGGAATTTTATCATTCAGAAGTTTTCTGCTCACTGGGTTTTTCACAAATATGAAATATTCAAAAGATCAGTTTTGCATTTCATCAGAACTCCATTTGACTTTGTAGATTGAAGTTTTCCAATGTTGATCTATCAGCAAACATCTTGAGACTGTATGGGCAGAGTAAATATTTAGAAAATAATGCTGTATATTGCAGCAGCTCTGAACTGAGAATTAAGTGATGCTCTGCTCGAGTGGTGCTGTTAAATTTTTGTGCATGGATGCATGTAGTTAAATTTGTACCAGATACATGCAGTCACGTGTGGTACTCCAGCACTCAGTTTAAAGACAGTAAAGGTCCTGGTACACTAAATAAAAGTAGTCCATCTTTCAACGTGTGGTACCTGTTTCAATGGTGATAGCATTAACTGTTTATTGCCAAAATTGCACCCAGTCCTAAATGTGATCCATAACCAGGACATAAATCAGATGTTAGAACCTCCCACTTAATATATCCTTGAGACCCTTATAGGCCATTCATCTGCATACTCTAGATATATCTGATTGTGGTTTTGACGAGTGAAGGGGAGCTGTAAGTACAGGAGTAAGTACAGAAGGTATACTTCAGAAGTTCTGTATGCTCTTCTTGCTGAATCAGTGTGTCTCTGGATACCCACTAAAAGGCACATATTCTTCCTCTCTTTCTTCTTCCAATGTGATGACATATGTTTGGTGTAAAACACTAATAATTTTCTTATTGTGACTGGTTGTGTCCTTCCAGAAATCTAAGCAACAATAAGATCAAGGAGATCCGAGAAGGCACATTTGATGGAGCTTCGGGCGTGCAGGAACTGATTCTGACAGAGAATCAGCTGGAATCAGTACACGGACGAATGTTTAGAGGCCTCACAGGGCTAAAGACATTGTAAGTGCAAAGCCTCGTCTTTCTCTGTTGCTCTGTAAATTGAGTGGGACCGCTCAAGTGCAGCAATGCCTGCTAAAATATCTGTTACTAGACAACAAGCTCTAAGACAGGGTCGAGGGTCACTGTCATGAGGTACTCAATATGTTTCTAGTCTTGGATAGGTTTGAGATTTAGCTGCTGTTTCTGTGGAAAGACAGATTTCCCAGGATTTCAGGTATAAGTAGACTCTAGGAATCAAAATGTAATTTAAAATCTACCATTTATTCATTAGCAGCAAATACTACTTATGTTGCAAAGTCTCATGGCACAATTACTTCAGCCTAAAAATCCAAGTTTCTCTTCAAGGACTTTGGCCTGTCATGATGAATAGGGAACTTTTCTTTTGCTGTTCCTTTAACATTTTTTTTTTCTGTGGTTACAGCCATCTGTTCTTTAATTTAATGTATGCATTTTACTAAGGGATTTGAAAATACTGTCCATAGATACTAAATTAATTTTTATACTGTAAAGCAGCCTGTGGCAGTGCTCCTAAAGAAAATTCAGCATTTTTTAATAAAAAGATGCTTAACATTCAAGCTATCCTGCTGACCTGACCTACATTTCCCCCTAGCTGATAAAGCAGTCTAAATATACACAGCATGAGATGAAGATCTGCAAGTATAAGTTTTCCTTCAGGAAGGGCACGCAGTGCATGGTGAGCCATGATACAAAACCAAAGGGTTTGGCTTCAGGGACATATATTTTTATCCATTAATTGACTTTCTTTGAGCATTACAATTGTGATCTTTTACAGAAAGGCAACACTGGGCAGGGTCATGGTCCAGTTTTGAAAAGACTACGTTTTCTGAAACGTAATAAATTGCTGTGCAAGATATATTGGCATCCAAATTTGGTCATCCCATCTCGCAGTACCACTGCCTCACACTTTACATACAGGATTGACAAAATGTTTCCTACTGCTGCTAACCCACTAAGGTCCTTACTTCTCTTATTTACTACCCTGTTCATGACAGAGCTTGTGGTCTTGACCTGGCTTTTAGGCAACTTACCACGTGTAAGGTGTGTGTCTCTGCACCCTGTGACTCTTTCTGACACAGTTTCACCCCAGTTGCAATACCAGAGCTCTTGAGACCATGGTGCCTGTGATGGTAACTGTCCACAGAGAATAGTAATGCAAAATCAGTGTAACATTCAGGTCTGAAAACATTGAGTGGTTTTGATTACACTGTGAATTTCTTCCCAGCCCTATCTAATCTCCCTTTGGTGTTTTTCAAGCATCTCTTGATGTAGCATCTAAACACCCTAATGGCAGAGACCAATCTGAGATTGAAATCCAGATTTAAAAGGGAGTCTGAATTTTCTTTTTGCACTGCATGAATCTGATAGAAAGGAATTAACCCTCCTCAGTTTGGAGGATCAATTCACTGGAACAGCAGCATGAGCTGCATTTGTTTTGATTTTTGCTAGTATGCTTTAATTACTGAATAATTTTTTACCGAAGTAGGAGTATCACAACTATGTAGTGATGTTTACAGGCCCAGATGTTGGTTGGCATGCAGTGTAACAAATACATATGAGCCTTTTCTGCTATGGAGTGAAACAAGATACTAGAGTCTTTCAGATTAATTGGGCTTTATCATCGAGTTCATTGTTACCATAACAACTCAGAGAGATGCATCTTCCAAAACACAGCACTGATTCATCTGGTACAAGCACTGAGAAAAGACCATTTTATGGAATGATTACTGCTTTCTTCTTAATTAATGATTGTAATGACATTTCAGAGCTTGTGTTAGGTCTGGAAATCTTGCTTAAGCCATTCCTTCATTTCTGCTCAGGATGCTGTTTCCTTCCCTACTTTTGCAGTATGGATTACAAAAAACATCCATAATAGAAGTAACTCAACTGGTATTGTCACACGCTCCTGGCAGTCTTTCTCAATTTTCTCTGAAATACATCTTCAATTACTCTCAGATATTTACTAAATTAAGACTTCAGTTCTTATTTCAAGATTGCTACTAGTTATGATTTTAATTGCATGCTACTTTCAGATGTGGAGCTCCTAACAGCATCTAATCTTGTGTGATAGAAATGCATTTTAAATTCATGAGGCAATGTTTGCATGCATCCAGCCCTCCTATAGCGGTGTTGTACTTCAGCAATCAATAGAAATAAAGCACAGTGCTTGCCAGAAGAAAGCACTGGATAAAGGACTTTGTAACCCGAAATTATACTCCTCCCCCCCCCCCCAGTAGTTCCTAATTCCCTGTTTCAATCCTTGCAGGATGCTGAGGAGCAACTCCATCAGCTGTATTAACAACGACACCTTTGCTGGACTGAGCTCAGTGAGGCTTCTGTCTCTGTATGACAATCACATCAGCACTATCACTCCTGGAGCCTTCAGCACATTAGTCTCCTTGTCCACAATGTAAGTTACCTGCTTTTTTGGTATAAATATGTCACGATGCTGTTATTCTGTGCTTTCCATTTAAGAAGACAATATTTGCGTTTCAAAATCAAACTACTTATTGTTAATATATCTAAATCCTCACTTAGGGAAGGAAAATGTCATCCTCCTGAAATCACAGATTTGGAGGATTCAAGGTGTGATTTAGAAAAACATTTGAATTGCTTCAGCTGGAGTGGCTGAAAAACCTTTTTGGTTACCAGCCACGGGCAGGATGACTCTGTGTTTTGGCATGTCATAGCCTAGTGCTCTGACATGCCAAAACATAGAGTCATCTGTGTGCCACAGTGGAAGCTCAAGAAAAAGAGTCTCTGCAGATTCCAAAGTGCGTAGCTTATCGTACACTTCAGTACCACGAAGCTACTTTAGTTTCAGCGGAGTATAATTCCATAAGAACAGCTTCTTGGATTACAGTTGAATTAGTTAACTGTCAGAAGAAATCTACTATCTCGTGCTTAGATTTTCACCAGAGCTTAAGGGAACAAAGTGTTCAAGTCCTACTGAATGAGAATTTGAAAATCCCAACCTAAGCTTTTCTGATAATTCTCTTATATTTCTTAATCCTTCTTTGAAGTGTTTCTCTTGCTTCTTAAATATGTTTACATGCCTTTTGTAGTGTGTCCATTTTAATAAAGTGCAGACTGATAAATATGGAAAGAAAGTCTGCTCTTTGTTTCCAGCTGTGACGGGGGACCCTGATGGTGCTGTTAATGGAAGGTGTCTGCTTGATTCCTTTCACACTGCCCTGAAAGTACATCCGAATTGTCCAGTCAAAATAAACTATGGATGCTATTGCATTTCAGGTTTTGAAAGCATTCTCCATCATGTTTGGGGGAAGAAAGAAGTGCTGATTCTCAGCTGTTTTGTTGCTCACACTTTCATGTTGTTGTTAGAACTTTTCACCAGCAAATCAGTTACCATTTTAGCGTTAGCTCCGTGCAGCGTAGAGAACCCAGACTTCTCTTACATTTTCTTTCCGTAGTCCCAAAAGCCTCTTTGAAATTGATGGACAAAGAGAGAAACACAACCAGGTTCCTCTTATTGACTGTTTTCAAGTCACTGGTCAAAAGTGAGCAGTACTTGCTGACAGCTTGTTTTCACTGTGCTGGCTGCAACCAACACCTGCCTGCTTCTCGTGCAATTGTCCCTGTGCTTCCTTCTGTGGATCCTTTGATCACTCTGACTCTCTGCATCAGGATGTAAAGTCCCTACCCTGTTTGCACACAAGTGCATTTGTCATGTTTCATTAGAAGATTGCCCATTTTCTTCTCTTTTTTTCATCTGTGGATAAAGATTACCACAATTTCTGGCAACAGCAATTAAAGCTGCTGCTAATTAGAATGCATTGCTTTGGCACTGGCGTACGATTGTGTTGGTCGTGGCAGGTTCCTGGCTGTGTCTTAATAACAGAGTTTGATTTTCGACACGTTTTCGTTGTGTGCTTGATCCACAGACAGGAGAAGGTGTGGTTTTGACTTATTCAGGCATCAGTTTAAGGCCGTAGTGATATTTCACATCTAAATGCAAAATTCAGCTGTGTTCATTTCCTAGCAGTACTCCGTTGTAGGTGGATATATTAGATGACAACACTGCTGAAGATAGATAGATAGTATGACTGCTTTTCCTGTTCAGCCCCCACTTTGTGAGTTAATCGGGTATTGTAATGACTTCTTTTTGCATCTGTTAATGTGAGCCAGAAATTCATACAAAGTTTAATATTTCCATTTTTATCTTGGCATGTTTACAGCACTAAAAAATATTGCTCCTCTTGTTATTACTCTTTGTGAGTCAGCCTCATGGATATTATCAAAACACGGACAGTTCTGAAAGTAATGCCTTGATTTATGTCTTTCAATAGAGGAAGAACATCGATTTTGTAAGTTATTAATTAAAAAATAGCAGGGTTTTATTTGTAACTAGTCAAACTAGTTACTGTAGCACCCTAATTTGAAGTGTGCTTGCACTTCTGCATACAGAGAGTTCAGTCGTGTCTGTCAGTCCCTACACAGACTGCAAGTGGGCATAGTTGCAAGCTGAACTGGTTTTCCCAGTATTGTAATCATTGCATGGTGCCTAATGCCAGAATGGTCACAGGTTCATCAGAATGACCTGCAACTCTTCTAGGACAAACTTAACCTGAATTCCAGAATATATTTTCAACCTCATTTCAACAATATTCAGATGCCTTTCAGCACGTCCTTCTAACGGGTCACTAGAATCCATTTAAATAGATAATATTCTACGGTTTCTTTGCAAGTTTGAAGAGACACTTGTAGTAGGATATGCATATTTCATTCCTCAAGACTTCTAGTCCCCCTTGATTTTAAAAATATGCCTGTGTCTCTGAACAACAAATAATTGGCCTTTCCAGATTTTCTATTGCTTTTCAAATGAAGTAGGAAATCTCTCATCCCATGTCACGCTTTAGAGGAAGCCTCGATCTTCATTTTTTCTCCTAAACTTGTAGAAGTCTTGCCATGGAAGCAGCATGTGTGTAGGGACATGCATTCACTCCTACTACTAAAATACTACTGTAGTACTACATTAAAGCAAAATATCAGTGCTCTGTGGTTGGGCAAAGGACAAAATGTAGGTGTCTTTATGTGGCAGGAGGACGTATGTAATGTGATGAGATACATTTGTCTTTGTTTACGCAGAGTTATTTGAGTTTCAAGACAGATTTGTATATTTATTTATTTAATATATAACAACTTAATTCTGTCTTAATTCCTAAAAAAAAAAAAACCATAATCCAAATTCTAATCCAGGGATTTACTAAATTTTAGGTCATATGTTAACCTGTGTTTGCCAAGAAGAAAATGAGGGTTTGTGGGTACTGCTGCTCAGCCAGTGAGCAGTAACACATTAAGTTAAAGCAACCTCTTCGCTGTGGAAAGGGAAAATTACTATTTTGATGGTTGAGCATTTGAATGTTTCTGAATTTTTTTCGTGTTCTAGAAGTGCAAAATGTTCTTTACATTGAGAGCTGCTGGTTTTCCAGAAACCTGATTATATATACCTGCTGTTTGTTTCCAGCTGGGGATCATTTCATTCTAAGGATTTGTGTCACAGAAGTTGTTCTGTGTATATGATCTCCCTATCTCCGTCCCTGGAACAAATGACCTTTGAAGAATTCACTTAGCGTTGGAGGTTTAAACATTTGGTTTAAAGACTCCATTGATGCCAAAGTATGTCAGTGTGGAAAATATACAAGGCATCCTGCATGTGGTCCCGTTATGGATTAAAGAAAATGAAAGACAATTCAGAAGGAAAGTAACTAGAATTAAGAGTAATGCTTTCAGTGCTTTTCTGCACATTCTGTCTTAAAGATCCAATGTAACCTGTTAGTTTGCTCACCTTTATATGACAAATTAGTCTTGCCCTTGAATCCTAGTCAGCATGAAAAAGGTTGAGGATTTCTACTACTAAACATTGTGCTGAGTTGTTCCCCCGCCCCCCCAGTTCTCCCTCTCTCCCTGTACAATAGCCTGTGCTAGATCCACGTGTAATTACACCCCCAGAGCTCCAGGCTAGTGCAGTGACTGAAGACTGCTTTTTTACAATGCAGAGAGCAGCTGTAAATCATATAGTGGCTATGTGATGTTGGCCTAGAACATATATAATTTAGGAATCGGTTTGGGGTTGTTTTTTGCTGCCACACCTCAGCTGTGCCATATGTTTTTCTCTTCAGCACTGTTGTTTTCTGAAGGAGTTGCCTGGCTGAAAACCTAATGTGATTTTGACTATTTGTTTCTGTTTGTAAAAGTATGTCACAAGTGTAGACTTAAAAGATTTTCAGCTTCTACACCTGCATTTGAAGTGCCTGCTTCTTGAAGGCTTTAAAATGTTTGGTCTTTATGATATGCTGTGCTTTAGAGAAAGTTCATTATCATTTCTCTGTATTACCAAAATAATAACTCTCATACATACTCACTTGTGAGAATTCCATTATTCTTTAGATGCTTCATTTTCCGTACATGGGGCTCTGGCAGCCTATTTTTCCTCAGTGAGGCAGCCTCAGACTGAGGCTATTGATCCTCCCTATACTTGTACCTCACATAGTCAACCTTCTTTCTTTACCAGGGATATCAGCCTCTTTCCTTCACCTGCAGTTTAGTCATAAAAAGCCTACACACCAATTCTGGATGGGCGCTTCAGTACAGGACTCCAGAAAAAAGTGTTTTTCCAGGATTCTCAGTGCTAATTCCAGTTAGCTTAGAAAGGGGGTTGCTTAACATAACTGTCACCTTATACTGCTTTCATTCAAAAGATCACAACCTATTACGAAATAGATACTAATAATATCTTTTCTATACTGAGGACCTATGTTACAGGTGCTCTAGTGAGAAATTGCTATACGTCTATGTTTTCATGTCTTTGACAACAGGATGGATAGGCCTTTCCTTTTTAAACACTGCTAACATAAACTCCATTATGAATCTGTCCCTCTCACAGAGGCTGTCAAATGCTTGCTTTGGGTGCTGCACACCCAAGTACCGCAGCTGGGCTGTGACTGTGCTTGAAAGATATTCTGGGAGCTGTAGCAGGATTTGGTGCAGACCTCACAGAGGTCCCAGGGCATTGGAGCAGATGCTTTTCACTACAGACCTTAGAGAGCTTCACAAAAAATGGTTCAGGCTGACAGTGTTGCTTTATATGTGTATATATGTACATCCAGAGGGATAGATCCTTACTATTTCAGTAGGAAACCCAAGCTCATGGTTGCCAGTGGTTCCCACCTGGCCCTGGTTTTGTATGGGCTGTAACACAGGCAAGTGGAAAGCGTGAGCGTGCTGTGGCAAGGAACAGTGTGCTGAGCCAGCCTGGCTGTGCACTCAGGCACTGCAGGCCAGTGCTGAACTTTCCACGAAGGAAGGGTGTTGAAGATCACACACGTGTGGGTGCGGTGTGTGAGGTGAGTTTCGACTTGGGTGTGAGCTGCAGCTTGGGTTGAAATCCACTATAAATACAGCCCTGATGGTGATGTAAGCATGTCTAAATAATAGCTGTAGCAGAAAGTACTTTGCTTTGTAAACATAGATATATGCATATATATATATCTCTTAATTACAGCCCTATTCCTAGTATGAAACCTGCATAGAAATTCCCTGATTTGTAGAACAGAGGAGGATCCCACAGAAACAGATGGCAGGAAGGAGCTTGGAATTGGAACCCATCATCTTTCTGTAGTTATTTCTGTATGTTCATGTTTGATGCAATTATGTCTTGTTCTGTTTCAGTAATTTGCTGGCTAACTCCTTTAATTGTAACTGCCACTTGGCCTGGCTGGGAAAATGGTTGAGGAAGAAGAGAATTGTCAGTGGAAATCCACGCTGCTTGAAGCCCTTTTTCTTAAAGGATATTCCAATCCAAGATGTAGATGTCCAGGATTTCACATGTGATGGTAAGAAAATCCAGTCTGATTTGGCATTTGTGATAATGCTGGCTCCTCTGTGAGGACCTCCCTTCTTACCAAGCATGGTAAACATTTCAGTTTCGTGGTGAGAAAGACAACCATCTGAATCTGAAGATCATTGTTCCCTCTTAGGAGTTTATTTTTATTCTTGATTTCCAGTTTCTGAGTTTCTACTATCTAAGCATAAATATAAGAATGAATTTATTATAGACAAATGCTCTGTGGTTTATAATCTTAATATAATCTTCCTCTTACTGCTTTATTCATGCACTTAGTTGACACTCTGAAGGCAGTGGGAATGGTGCTTGCTTGAAATGCCTTTTAGTTTTGGATACATTGAAGTTTTACCAGTAACAGGTACGAATGCAGGGAAATAAAATAAAATAAAAATGTAGGTATTATATGAAGTGACTCAGCAATGCTTTGCTGGTTCCATATGGGTTTTTTAAAAAATAATAGTAAAAAAAAAAATCCTGACATTTCTTTCATTTTCTAGGTAGGTTTTTTTTGTCTTCTAATCAAGCAGGTTTTAGAGAAAATAGAAAAGAGAAAAAGAGAAAAACTGTCTGATGAATGCGCTGCTAACTTGACTTGTAGGGTGTGATTGCCTGTTAAGGCCAGATAGGCTGGAGCTGCAGTTAGTCATGCCCCTAAAGAGACCATAAGAATGGTAGAAGTTTCCTATTTAGAGTGGAAATTAATTCCTGTCCTAGTCGAGCAATCTGGAACAGGCCCAAGTGCTTGGGCTGAGGGCTCAGGAGACCAACGTTTAGTCATTAAAGAATAATTCACTTTTAGTTTGGGAGGGGAAAAAAAAAAAAAATCCTGGTCCCCAAAATGCCATTCTGCATTTGGGAGCTTTCCCTGTCAGCCAGGCCCAGAGCCAGCCCTGGAGAGTGGAAGGTAGATAGTAGCAGGGTGTAAAACACAGAGCATGGGGGATATTGAATATGCTGGACTAACATGTTCTTGCTGCAGGTTTATTAAAGACTTTGAATTTTATTTGCAGTCATTAAGCTTATTAAGCTCAGCTGGGGACAAAAAAAGAGGAAAAAAAATAAAAATCTCTTCCCTGTTGTTCTGTTCTGGCTGGTTGTGCTTCTCCATCCTTCTGAATACAAATGATTCCCTACCCATACATTTATGAGTAATTTTGTTATCTAGTATCAGGACTTCCAGTCTTGTTCTTTAATCTCAATGCTCATGGGCACATCCAGCAGAGAGAAGAAAGCAGCAGATCTGTCTCAATTAGTCCTTGCATCAGTTAAGAAGAAAGAAAAGAAAAAAACCAAAAAAGGCATCCCATAATGACAGCTGGCTGTGTGCTCTTGGAGCGCAGCGCCGCGTCTCCGTGCCGGTCAGCTCAGGCTGCCTGTGCTCACCAGCAGTTGTGTGCTTCCTCTCTCTGTCAGCTAGAGAATGTGCCACTAAGTGTTTCCTTCCCTGTGCCGTGATGCTGGAGCACGCGTTTGCCTTATGTTTTGCAAAGCCTGTTGCTTTTGGGGAAAATCCACGCTTTAATGTTTGTAACTTCAAAGAGCTGGTTTCTTCTGCAGAAACCCTATTGTTCTTCAATTACAAGATTTAATCTGCTGTTTATGGACCTTTGAAACCATTTTTGGAGAAAGTAGGTATTTTTATGTGTGCACAGATGGATCACCAGCAGTTGGAAGTATGCTGCTCAGTTTGTTGTTTGCCTGGTTATCCTTGTCAAAAAAAAAAAGAGGTTTTACAATTCAGATGATAAATGAAGGACCAGGCTGACTTTAAAAAGTAAAAAAATCAACATCTAAAAGCTGAATTTGTTTTAAAAAAGGCCTTCCTAAAGCAAAATAGATAGAGAATACCCACTGCCTAAAGCATCTTAAGGGCAATGTTCTGGTCAAGTTCTCCCGTCTCAGCAGATACGTTGGGGGTGGGGGAGGTTTTGGGATTCACAGAGCTGATTTGATTTTACTGTCATTTTCAAAATTACAGAGAAACAGATGCTGCTTAGGAAAAATAAAAATAATGCTCCTCTGGTCTTGAGCTGTTGTTCATGCTGCCTGAAGAGCCTGTATGAAGGCAGGTTGATGCGAAGCACTGAATCTACTTTACATTATTGTGAAGGTTACCATGGATTCAGGGACATCATCCCTCCATGGTCCTTGTAAGCAGTTTTCTTCCAAGTACATGACTCTGGGCTGTAAAGCTGACTTCCTCGTGCTCTTGTTTCCCCCCCTCTGCAGGTAACGATGAAAGCAGCTGCTTGCTTTCACCTCCCTGTCCTTCCCAGTGTACCTGTGTGGACTCGGTGGTGCGGTGCAGCAACAAAGGGCTGCGGATGTTGCCCAAAGGAATTCCCAAAGACGTGACTGAGCTGTAAGTTACCTTCTGCATAACTCCTTCCAGAAGTCCCTGAAATTACATCAGAGTGAGGCTTTGTAGGTCCTTGAGGGTTTTGCCTTTGACTTCAGTGACTCATGTTTTCTGCTTTGTTGCTTTCCATATGTTTTGACTCTTAATTTTTATATTTATTTGTCCCTTGACTGAATATGTTGCTCTGCAATGGGAACAGAGTTTATCTATCTTTGTACCCATTAATTCTGGGTGTAGAGAACAAGTGTGTACATTAATATCAAATAATCCTGTGGTGCTTCTGGGAAGCCTAAGCTCACAACAGGCTGCTTGAAAGGATGATGGAAATATGTTCCTGACTTACATAGCGGTAAGCTAACCATCCTCTGAGGAGAATAAAAAAAAAGAGAAAGAAAGCCAGTGGTGAAAATATGCAATGAATTCACAGGATCACAGGATGTCAGGGACCCTGGAGATCTTCGAGTCCAACCCCCCTGCCAGAGCAGGACCATATCATCCAGCGCAGGTCACACAGGAACGCAGCCAGGCAGGTCTTGAAAATCTCCGGAGAAGTGGATTCTTTTATCAGACATCATGAAGTGGATAAAATAACAGATAATTAGATTAAATTGGAAAGTAAATTGATCCTAGTTGAGAACCATCTTTCTAGTCATCTTCTGCCCCTAACTACTACTTCATACTGGATTTTGCTTCTTTCCATGGAAAGAAAACACACTGGCAAAGTGGCTTGGCTTAATAGCTGGCAGTAGAAACACTGAGCATCTCCCCTTTAGGTCCTTATTCAACTCTATCCCGGGTGAGTTCTTACTGAAACTTGTTACAGTCTGATCTATGTCAAAGTAATTGGTTGAGTTAGTTGGTATGTTCAGTCAAATTTGTAACTCATTGAAACCTGCTTCTGCTATTTTTTTTAGTAGCTAGTATTATTTTTACTATTTAGTAACAAGGCAGCTGATGAACGAGGTACACATCTTTTCACTCCCTTCACAGTGGGAGAATGGGGTTTGCAGTGGTTTTACCAGGGTTCTAGGCAAATACACGACTTTGTTGCTAAATGAGGACTGTACCGAAAGTGCCTGTGGTGACTCCAATTGACATGAAAATTCTGCCTTCATGAAAACATCCTTGGAACTTTTTACCCAGGGTATGGCTAATAGTGATTTGAATTAAAAGCCAGGTCCTAGCTTGCATTCCTTTATATGTTGCCTTCAGTGATAAGAAGTCTGCAAGGTGAATTCTGCTGTGTTCCCGTTCAGGTTTCATTGCATTCAAACACGACTTGCCAACAGTAAGATATCACAGATGTTACCTTGATTTCCATTGCCCCACTGAGGAATTTTTATGTTTAAAATTTTCGTGTTGAGTTTTCCTGATACTATCTGATACACTGATGACATAACTTTCACAAAAAGAGTGAAATTAATCTCACCTTCTTGAAAACTGCTATATTTTCTTAAGCTGTTTCTTGGCAAATAGCAATATAGCATATTCTTGGCAATAGCCTGGAACTGAGCAGTTTGAGTTCATAGGAGTTTACGTGACTGTCTTCTTCAGTAGGAGCCTCTTGGCTGTGCAAGCCTCTAGTTCAACTTTCTGCTTTCAATCCAGGAATGTGTCAGCAGAACACAGGCAGCCATGGACTGCCTGGCTCTGAATATTTCATGTTCTGCAAATACAACCTTGAATCTGTCCCAGCTGTCTCAAAATTCAATCCTGATCTCACTCTCCTCTCAACCAACATAAACCGAGCTCCTGATTTGTATCTGCACCAAAAGATGAGCTGCAGGTACTGAAGCTAAAATTTTCACGTTTGTGGAAACTCTGTCACGAATGAAATAAATAAATAAATAAATAATCAATCAACCTTGCTTTCCTTCTGCTTCCAGATTGAGATAAAGATGTTGCCCATAATGTGGAAGACACTATATCATCTAGGTCCCAAGCTGCTAGTGTGAACTCTAGTATTTTTATTGGTTTGTGTTTGAGAATTGTGATTGCTTCTGTGGTAAACAGAAGCCCCTGTGGAACCCCACCTCTTGCCTCATTTTCAGAACAGCTAAAACTTGGCAGAGAGAAGCCAAAAGCTTTCTGGGCACAGGGTGAGAGAGTTTTATCTCCAATCTATTTACACTCATTAGACTAAAATACACCCATTTGCCTAGGGCACTCCTAGATCCCTTGAACTGTCGCTGGAGTATCTTAAAGCCCTTTAGTTTCTGTGGTAGCAGTGGGTATCTCTCTAGCATTTGAACTGGGAAAGTGCCTAGATGACCTGCTGCAGAAGATGCCAGGGCTTTTGCATGACTGGAGAGAGGCACAGCAGTCTCCAGGGCAGGGGTGCCTTCACCTTTCACACCAGTACAGCCCCTTGCATTACTGGTGTGACCACAACCCGCACTGCCTTTCTCTCCTTCCATGCTCTTGTGTCAGAGGCCTCTGGGCAGTGTGCTGGGGTCTTCCTGCTCCCACCAGGCACTTGCACAAACCCACCATCACTAAAGACAGAGGTCATGCCAAGGAGAGGATAAGGGTGTAAAGATCCTCTCGTCCTGGTAGCCCACAGCTCCCTCCCTATGGGAGGCCTGAAGGGTGACATGATGCAGGGGAGCATTTTAGTGGAATTTTAATGAATACACCAGTCTGACATTTATAAACTTCCATTATTGATGAATTAATTTATAAGGCATGATAACTGCAGTGTTCTTTATTAAGCTGCAGCATGCTTTTATACAACATGGCTTAAGAACTGCCGTGTGTCTAAATAAAGTAGTCTATTAGGTCTGAATATAACCTTCTCAGAAGTTCTTAAAAATTCTTTTAGTGGTCTTAAAGTCATCCTAAAACAGGAATACTTTCATAGTAACAGGTATTAAATAGCAGTGTGCAAAATTAAACCTACCTGTTGCACAGGCACATAGAGAAAATGTTACGCTTTTGCTGAGTCACATTTCACTGTACCTCAGCTCAGCAAAAAAAGGGTCGCCAGCAACATTTTATGACATGGTGGACTCGAGACATAGGCTCACTCCTTCCAACTTTCTTCCTGAGTTTCTGGTTTAGATGTGTACCTATAGACAAAACATGTGAAAACCATCACTTCCTTCATATTTAGAGCTTGCCTTTAAAGGCAAACAACCCGTGTTGGGTTTGTACCACCTTTGGGAGCTGGGATTACCTTGGCAGGGAACGCTTCCATTTAGAATAAAATTGAAAGGATCATTAAGTCTCCTGGCTTTTAGAGGAATGATGATGCAAGAAATTTCTGTTTCGTAGCTGTTCTTTCACAAAACCCCGTCATCATGGGCAAGTCTTCTTGGGAATAGGGAAGTATTATGTTGTGTCTTGCAAATTCCTTTGCTGTATATTTATGTACTGCCTACATTTTTTTTTTCCCCACTATTTGCTCACTCTGAAGAGAAGCCTTGGGATTTTTTTTTTAAAACATACTCAGTTTTCTAGTCCAGATGTTCAGAAGTAAAATGTTCATGCAATGAGCTAGTCTGGAACTTAGCCTTGCTGCTGCTTAGTGGTTTAGACTTCCCCTTTTTTTAATTTTGTTTTTTATTTTTTCCCTAAATGTGTTTGAACTCAGGATCCCATGGCCTTTTTCCGCTTACATATTACCTCAGTGTCTGAACACTAGGGGTTTTTTTCTTTTTTTCATGAAAGTATAGTCTTAAGTCTGTAAGACTTAAGTACTGTAAGTATCAAGTCTTATCTGACAGCATCCAGCTGCTTTTATGGACCTCCAGCAAATAATATTTTGCACTGGGGAAAAACTTTGAAGGTAATTATGTGGCCAGCACAGGCATAAGCTAAAACATAATGAGCACGGTGTATTTTAGAATAAATATGTACTAATCATGTCATGTCTAGTCCCCAAATGTCATGACAATGAGCTATACGATAGCACTGATGGGATTGTAAGGAAAACCTGCATCCATCCATCACTGTTAGTGATTGTTTTTCTTTCCAGTTATATTAATACATATTAATATTTGCATTCCTTTTGCCATTTCCCTTTCTCTCCTCTGTTTTTGTTCTCTGTTCTGTGGTTTAGGTTCATTTAACCTGCAAGCTCATTCAGTACTTGGCACAGCAGTTTTCACAGGCAGATGACCGTCTTGCTAGCAGGGGGATCCCACTGAACTGTCTTTTAGCTTTTTGTTCCCCACCTCTAGTTTGCTGCTGTTGCTGCCTCAGCCTTAGCATGGCACCTTTACTGAACTGAATCTTCAGTGACCAGGATGATTTTGACATTTGCTTCCCATACATTTGCAGCCACGTCTGTGTGGAAGTATTTACCACCAACCTCAAACCTCCTTTCCATCTCCCAAAGCACCCGTGATTTCTCTTGACTTGCGGCTAAAAAGAGTGGCTCATACCTGGGCCATGCCAATTGGTTCAAGAAATATGCTCTAAGCGGTTAGTTATGATCCATATACAGTCTTGTAACAATTTAGTGCCATTTTTCACTATGCCTATATTCTCTTGATCAAAGGGATAACTCTGAGGCGAGATATCTGACGAAAACCATCTGCCTGAGAATGCAAATGCTTTTGTTTGTCAAGCAATCTGCACTATTTTGCACACTGACCCTTAACACAAACTTCAGAGAGTTTTCCTTTGATAATAAAGTAGACAAATAATTCAGATCAAAGCTTAGGTTTACATGGTCTTGTGTCGTAAAAGGTTTTGCACCCTGTTTAATCCACTGTGGAGGAAAATTCTGCCACTGAGAGAATGGATGGTTCTGTAGGAGGATATTTTAGTTACAGCTGAAATAGAGGACTTCCATTTGCATTTCAAATCTGATATTTAGAAAGAGTAAAATATATCAATACTATCAAGTAATGTGTTCAGGGATTGATGACCTATTGGAAAGGTGACTTTAGCACTAATATAGACTTTTACAGCACTAATAGAGACTAAAGTTCAGTTTAACTTTGGGACCTTCAATTTTCTCTCAAGCACAGCCGTGTTTCTTTGTGTCAAACCTGTAGGTTGTGGTTGATATACAAATTCAACAAGACCAGAAGTCCAAATTTGCTAAAATTGAAGTTCAAGATCAATATTTGAATTTTGCTTTTCCTCGAGAAACTGTAATTGAAGCTTTTAAAATTCATGCTTTGCAGATGCTTTATCTTTCACAGTCCAATTCTTTTCTAGACTACTGTTTTTAGGAAAGGAGTCTTGCCTCAAAATTTTAGGATATTGAGAATCCACATTAAAAATTCAGATTATAACTTAATTTTAGAGCTGCACAAAGTTGTCAAGTATCATCTTTTTTTTTTGTAATGTAACATTCTATATGAAATATTTAAAGAAATTAAATGAAAGGCTTTGTGCCTTTTCAGTTACTGTCTGAGAACTGATTTCTCTCTCCCGTTTCTTCTCTTAGCACAGATTGCCACGGTGAGCTCGTCTTTATGGCTGAATAGACATTTCAGTACAAAAAAGGTTCCAAGTGATTCAAATCATTACATGATGCTTTGGCACCTTGTGCTGGTTATATCACCTCCAATCCAAGCAGTTTCAGTATAAAAATAGACAAGTTGGAAAAAGAACAGCTGTCATCTTTTATGCATCGTTTTAAATTTCTTATATGTGATGTTAGTGTGTGTGGAAGGTGCTGGCTGAGCCCTGGGGCTGCTGCAGGCACTGGGCTCCAAGAGCTGGCACCACTGGTGCAGCCACGGAGCAAGGCATGGCCATGTCTCGCGGTGCCCGCCGTCCTGGCCGAGCAGTTGCCTGTCTCCAATGCTTGAACATCTTTTAGAAGAAGCTTTTCCTGGTGGGTAGTTGTTGGCATTCATGAGAACATGAAGACATGTTTGGGTTTGGGTTTTTTTTTCTCACTTTTGGCTCTGGAAATTGCTTATCGGTTACAAGTCATTACTGAGACTTCAGCATTCCCAGCAGCATTCATGGGGTGAAAAACAATTTCCATTCTGATATTTAAAGTACAGAGTCTAGAGACTTTAGGAAGCGAATGAGTTTGTTTTGGATACTAGTCAGTGTGTCTACATTACAGCAGCTGACACCCAGTCTTGACTCTGACTGTTTAGGTATTAATAACTTGACTCTGAGCATTAAAATTAGACATGCACTTTTTTCATTCATGGCAGAATTTCTTTGCATATCAGATGCCATACACATCATCTTCCTTTGGCTGAAGGTTGAAAAGAATTAAAAATACAGTCATCCCTCCACATCATTCAGCTCATTTTGTCTTGTTTGGGCAGAGAGTCTGTGGCTTCATCCATGGTTTTTTATTTATATGTATATAAACATAACTACACAGAGTTTTGTACTGAGGTCTGCCCCTTCACCCTCAGGAATAGTCTGTTATTCCCAACGTCCAGCTTCCAGCCCCTGGATATCATCTTCAGCCCAGCGAGGTGCAGACCTGCTGCCCCTGCATCCCCTCCCCACTCTGGCAGAGGCCTGGCCCCCAGTAGGCAACAGCTCATCTGCAGCAACTGGTTTCTTCAGCTACTGCACCTCAGACCCTCCTGATTCTGAATGTGCACTTATGCCCTAAAAGCTCTGGTTATTTCAAATTCATTGCACTTAAATGTGCTTTCAAAATGAATGCCTTTTGCCTAGAAAATGCTGCCATTCTTTGTATCGTGTGGGGAAAGACCCAACAGTGGTGGATTGTTCCTGGACGCGCATGAAAAGTACATTAGCAGTATTTTTTCAGTGTATAATGGTGTGTGTTTGGAAATTACACCACTGGTATGAGTATTGCAGCTTTCTGCTAGTGAGTTTATATAACTAGTGACTTGCTAGCAATACAAATCCAAAGCAGATCTTCTGTAGGAGTTTAACTCCAGGGGTCTGCATGTCTGTGTTCATCTGAGTGATAAAGCACTGCATTAAAATGTGCACCTTTGACTTTTGATTGCACCAGAAAAGGTGGGAAACAGCAGGGAAAAACCTTGGCTGGCCATCCTCAGTTTGCTCATATTGCAGGCTGCTTTGTTTTGGGATCAAGGAGAGAATATCCCGAGAATGCGTGGCTGAAGATTTCAACACATGGCAAGAGCTGAGTCTCCCTTCCTAAAGGAAAATCATATATAGCTTCCACATACATAATACATGACCCGCTTTTGATTTCCTTTGAAATCCTGTGGATTTTACACTTAGAATAAAGACTGGAACATTAACCTACCCTCTTGCACGGGTTTAAGATTTGCAGCTTTCTGGGATGAAGGGGAAGGCTCAGGCTCCCAGTGCCTTGCTGCGTGCCTGGGGAAATGAGCTATGGTTTGCCCTGTTTAAACAGTAACATACCTGGCACAATTCCGAGGATCTTCTGGGTAACAATTTACGGTGTGAATTCAGCAAAGAACTCCATTTTCAAAATAATCCCTAACAAATATAGTCAGAATGAAGCAAGCGACTTTGCACTTGGTGAGTACAGATATCCACGGGAGGTGTAAATGTGGCAGAACTGTCCCGTACTCTGGTTTGTGATAACCTGCGTCAGCAGAACAGCTGCCACTGCTTTGCAAGGGCAAACTGTTTATTGTGCAGCACCCTCACTCAGTGCTTGTGATCTTTGTGAATGGTCAATAGGCCTTTTCGTTCCGGAAGCATTTTGCTTTCGGTTCAAAATTCCAAAGCCTGTATTCCCCCTTGTCTAGCCTAATCCTAGCAGGAGCTAGATCAGCTCCACCGCGTGCTCTGCGGTAATTCTGCCTTCGTGGGATCCCGTGCACAGGCAGAAGGGATAACCATGGGGCTGGGGTAGTTTAGTTGGAGTCTTTTAGTTGAAAAGAGAGCTGAAGCAGCAGCAAATGGGGAAAGGGCATGATGTTGAAATGGAAGATGGAAAAAAAAATACGTGACAGTTATAAGATCCGTTATGTAAGAAATTCTGTTAGTGTTTATAGATTTTATTTTTAAATGATGTAAAAATAAAGTTTGTGGGAAAATTTTCTTGGATTTAGTTTACACAAATATCTCTGTGTTGTTACAATTAATACAGAGAGGGAACATACAGCACAGTAACAGTCTATTATTATTGTTTGCTGAAGTAAATGCAGAATAAGGAGGTCTGCTGCCAAATAAAAGGAAATTATGTGTGAGGAATAAAAGTTCTTAACATGATTATCAAGTATTTTCAGCAGTAGAGGCAGCACATTAAATGCTCTGGTGTCTGTGGGCTGCATTTCCTGGCTACACTTGATTATCTTTCAAAACAGACCACATTAATTGCACGGTCTCATGTCTACCTTAGGAAAAATCCCCCAAAGTATCTTGTCTAGAAGGGAAATACCATTTCATCTTTTATCCTCCCTTGTGGAGGGAGAAATACCTTCCTCCTCCACAGTACTTTCTGAGAAGGTTGGATTTGTTCCTTAGATAGATACAGCTTCTGGCAGGTGTCTGGAGGGTCACCTTGACAGTGCCATGGCACCACAGTGCTAAATTTCCATTGGAAATTTATTACCTTGGTGTCTTCCAGGGACACAATTCCACCCAAGAGCCAAGATTAAGCAAAAGAACACCAGCTTGCTCTCTATTATTTTGGTAATAAACAGGAAACACCTCGCATCCCATTGCTACCACAGGTCAGCTGTAGAGTCTTGAGTACCCATACTCTCTTCTGGGCAAACTTTTGAAAGTATTATATTTGTTCAGGTTTTTTCCCTTGGTTACTGAATGTACATGTGTCTTCAGCAAAGAAAAACTGCAAAGTGTAGGCACTATATACCTGTATGAGGAGACAGGATGGTCCCAAAAGGCTTTAGCCATATTGGGCATGTATCACAATAGAAACACATTTGGTGTTGTCTCAGACAGCTTCCACCCTGGAAACACAAGCTGTTTTATTAAATACACTTAGTGCTTGTAGGAGGAGCCTGTATTCAAAGAGAATTTGGTCTCCAATGTGTACCAAGTTTTCCTCCTGTACCAACACACTTTGAAAAGGAAAGTTCTGGAGGGTGTATATGTCATGGTAGGAATTGTTGTCAAGGATGTAGCATCAAACTGATGGGTGTTTGTGTCGTCACTGAAATGGGTGAGACTTTTTTGCAACACAGAGACCTGGCAGCGCAGCTCCTCTTCCAGCACCGGCTGTACAAGGAATTTATGTACACAAGACAAAAACTTCCCTAATAGAGTCAGTCAGCACTTGGTGTTCTTACAGAAACTTGTTATAGGTAACTGTAAGTCCAGGACACAAGCCATACAGATTTTCTCCTTCTTTAGTTGCTGTCATAGAAGGAGGAAATGATCAGTTCTGTTTGCTGCTGGCCAGAGATTGTTTATTTGCTTCCAAGTCTTAAAAAAAACCAAAAGAAAACAAATCAATAAGCTACTGGCATGCTTTGCATGTGGCGTAATTCATTTATAAAGGAGAAACAGTTGTAGTTTCACAGCAATGAATCAAAGATAATTTCCTTAGCAACTGGCTTTATATTTTCCTCGTTTGTGGTGCAGATTGAATGGCAGAAGTTCTTGTTAACGTGTGTGTATAATTGTCAACTTTGGCTTTTTTCAGATACCTGGAAGGAAACCATCTGACTGCCGTGCCAAAGGGGCTCTCCTCCTTCAGACACCTGACCCTGATGTAAGAAACACGTGGTTTCAATGTTAAGAAAATTACACGACTCTTTCTGCACTATGTTGTCGGTGGAGCACAAATAAATTAGTATATGGGGGGGAAAAACCCTGTAAGACCAAAAATCCTTCTGTAATTCGAATTTGGAAAGAATTTCACAGTGTCTACTGTTGCCAGTAAATGTTCATAAGGAGTGGAGAAAAAGTGAGGTGACCGAGAGCACCAGACCCTTCCTACGCAGGAGCTTCCAGCCCCTGTAAGAGGACTAAACTCTTGCACAGGCTGCTGCAGTTTCACTTGGCAGATTTATCTGTGCAAAGCTGTAAAGGTCATTAGCAGAGGAGACAGCATTAATTTGTTCTAGGTGAGGCAGTATTTATAATGTGAAGGCAATGAAAATTTGCATAGCTCTCTCTGCTCTGAGCAGCCGTACAGATAGAGACACACTTAGACTTTGTGCAGTAAATTGCTCCCTGAAATACACAGGAGTGAAATTCATTGGCTGAAGTATTTATTAGAAATTTTCAAATGCTGTTTGAATTAGCTGCGTAGATACTCAAGTCAACTGGGCAGAACAACCTCAGACAAAAAGCCAAAATGGAGGGAAAACTGGAATCTTCTATTTTAAGAAACTGTTTTATTCGAGAACATCTCTAATTTTGGTTTTCAAGGAAGAACAACAGCAAAACAAAATGTTCTGTTTGGGCCTGAAAGACTTTTTTAAATGAAAAATGAAAGTTTGTTTAGTAGCTGTCGATGGGAAGAGCATGTTGAAATGGTATGCCTGTGTTACATCACTAAGCAAGGTGGTACAATAAATATTCACCTGTGCTTCTATCAGTTACTCATTTGTCCTTCAAATATTTTGCTTTTATTCAGTGATTTTTAGAAAATATATACAAAAAATTATAATCTGTGACTTGTCAATGGTTTCTAGCATTTTCCCGTGCAGATATTATGCATTACTTCTTTTAAAAGACTTATTTCTCAATTCATGCATCTAAATGGTATTTTCTCTGTGTCCTTCTTCAGTGATTTGAGCAACAACAGCATAAGCGTATTGGCCAATTACACCTTCAGCAACATGACTCAGTTATCAACTCTGTGAGTAGTCCAAAGTTTTGTTAACGGTTTTAATTGCTTTTCAGACACCATCTTAGGTGTTGAATAATTAGCATTTATCTTGTTACTTAAGCATGTGGCTTTCCATGATTCTTTGTGGTCGAAGTAGTAGTGACCTAATTAAAGAAATCACAGTGGTTTAACTCTGTCCTTTCACTCTCCCAGCATCTTGAGTTACAATAGACTTCGGTGCATTCCGGTCCACGCATTCAACGGGCTCAGGTCTCTTCGAGTGCTGTAAGTACCACATCTTCAAGGCAGATGAATTGCAGCTTATTAGAATGCTGTCAATGGCAGGGAGGTTTTAATGAGCAGATGGCTTTCACTTGATCCAGCAGCCATAAATATTTTCACACAATTAGCTTCAATGTACTTGTACTTAGGTGCAATATGTCCGGTAATGAGTAGAGCAGGTGAATGCTAAACTTTGAAAAGAAGCAATTACAGATTTGCAGGATGAATGAATTTTCTATGATAGTTCAGGGATGAGAAGAGTCATGAGAACAGGCCTCCAAGAGACTGCATAGAGCCTGTTTGTCTCTTCTACTTCAACAATGTCTGGGTGCCCCTTGGGAAAGGAGTTTTCTCTTTCTCTGTAAAAACTTGATCTTATTTTAGAGTGTAAGCTTCCATTGGATGCTTCAGCAAGAATGACTTTACTGAAAACTCGGGCATTTTTATTTTCTCTTCATTTAGATTTCTGCAGGCAAGTTTTGCGTAAGAGAATGCAATCTGAAAGGAAGTTACGAGTCCCCACACTATAACAAGTTGAGCCAGCGGCTGGTCCACAGAGATTCCTGTCTCAAACGTCTAAGTTGTGAAAGAAATTTCACCCCATGTTTACTGGTGGCACACTCAGAGATATTCCTCTGTGGCTTTGTTCTTTGGAGATCCTTTTCTGAACTTCTTTCCAGCGTAGCAGCTTTCAGCAGCTATCAGGATTGAACAGTTTGCTTCCCATCTCTGCTGAAAGTCTTCTTGATATCATCTTAGAATGTGGGCCGTGGGTCTGTTCCTCACAGGGAGCAGACACCTCACCCCACCCCACCTTTTTCTTAGGCACCTGCTACACTGATTCCTGCTTCAGCCTCATTATTTACTGTCTCTCCCTCCCCATCTATCCCGTCAGAAAGAAACCCTGAGTTGGCTCTGCTCAGTTGTTTGTGTGGACACGTTACCCCATGTGCAGCTGTGAGGACAAGGTGGAGAAACCACCTTCCTCCCCAGGGCCCAGCAACACAAGTGTGTCATCAGTGCTGGCACAGTAAACGGAAAGGTAGTAAATTAAATAGCTTATCTGCAATGAGATTATCCAGGGTAGGGAAGGGGAAAGAGCCTTGAGCACAAAAACGTCAGGACAGAGGAGGTAAGAATATGTCCTGAGCACTTTGAAACTTGACATTAGTTGAGTTTGGGTTTCTTTTTTAAGCAGTTTTCTGTTAATTTAAAGAGCACTGGTTGCCAGTGTGGAATTCCTGTGTTGACAATGGGATTGGACTCGATGATCTCCAGAGATCCCTTCCAACCCCTATTATTCCATGATTCCATGAATTAAGGTGTTGTCGACATGGGCAGTTCTGCAAGTGTGGAAGCACTACAACAGTGCTTGTTGGGCTGAGCTCTGACACTGAGGTCTGAGTCATAAAAGAGACAGGCAGGTTTCAACCTCCTAACTTACAAGACAGCTTAAGATTCCCAGCTTTCATTAGTAAAAACAAGATAGATGATTTGAATTTAAGTTTGGCTTGGGACTCTGATGTCTAGTGCACTAAGATGGTCACATTTGAGCTGTTACGTGAGTCCTGAGATTCAGCCACAGATGAATATGTTTTGTTTCATGGCCAAATAAATTATTTCATATGGCACTGTCTTCTGGCCTGCTTCTGATAGGCAAGCTAGCTTGATTAATGCTACTTTGGGACTCTCTACCCTGAATTACAGTGTAGATATACTATGCCTCACTCTTTCCAATAGCTACAATTAGTCTTTTCAGTTCTTGTATGCCACGTATGAACAGAAACAAAGGGCAGTATTTTAATAACAAGTTTATTTTGGCTTTTTTAAATGATCTGCTAATCAAATTGCAAAAATATCTGCCTCCTTCAAGGGAGAGTGAAATAAAGCCTAAATGGGAATCTCTGCTTCTGCTGCATGCCTTGGTGTCATCATAGAATGCCTTGGGTTGGAAGGGACCTCTAAAGGTCCTCTAGTCCAACCCCTCTGCAGTGAGCAGGGACATCCTCAGCTAGAGCAGGTTGCTCAGAGCCTCATCACGCCTGACCTTGGATTTCTCCAGGGAAGGGGCCTCCACCATGTCCCCAGGCAACCCAGGCCTGCAAAACTCTGGTATCAGCTACAACTTTTGCCACGTGTCATCGCTGTTATAATTAAAAATCAATTCTCCAGAGAGAAAGTGGCTTCTGAGTAACAGTATGCAATCTGTTATTGTCACTTATTTATTATCTCTATTCTCAGGGGAATTTAAAAGATAAAACATCAGCTAAACAATTTCCACCTTTTTTTTAATTAAAAAAATCTAGAGATCTTATTCCCTTTGGCTTCATGTGCCTTTGAAGGTAGCAGAACCTTCTCATACAGATTTACCTGTCTTCCAAATTCTTTGTTTTCTTTACTTTTTCCCTCTCTATAGTAAATAAATATGTATAGAAAATCAGAATAATCATAAACATTGATCATTGACAGATACCTGGTTCTGTCCTCTCTCTCTCTCTCTCTCTCTCACATTTTTCAGCACAAACCCAACTGAGAAAACTCAACATGTTGATGTTTAATCTGAATATCACTGTTTACACCATCAGGTCTTTACTCTTCAGTCCTCACATGGCTTACCCATAGTGGCAGCCAAAGTGTGCTGGGGAGCAATTTCAACACAGAGCCTTAAGAATTTTTGTAATAAGCAGAAGTCGACGTTGGTAGATTCTTGCATGAAAGCCATTGCAGTGAAAAGTTGTGGATTTGATTTTTGGTTTTCTTTTGTTCTTTTTTGGTCCAAAGCTAGTCTTCTTAGAACCTAAATGTAAACAGATTAAAGAAGCTGGGATTGAAACAAAGTAATTATCACAGAATGGTAGGGGTTGGAAGGGACCTCTGGAGATCATCGAGTCCAACCCCCCTGCCAACTTATAAATTTATAAGCCCAGCCAGGCTTATAAATATCCAAACTCTGTGGTAGACCTAAACTGAATATTTTAAATATTATTTTTATAGTGTGACAATGTTGTAAATTCTGACATTTTGCCTAATTTAAGTGGAAATGATCTGAAATAAAAATACTTTCTCAGATCATTAAACAATTTTCCATGTTATATTTATGAAAAAAAATACAAAATGAGCTACAGAATATTCTACTAGCATGAGATATTTGAATTTTACTGAAAAGTGATGGATATTTACTGTAGTTCAAAGCTCACATAAACATAGTAATATGTGTTGATGGTAAAGCTACCACTAACACTCTGCAGGCACAACCTTGGAACCAATTTTGGCAATATACCTTCATTGCTGGATGATGCACTGGACCTAACAAATATTATTTGGCTTTGTTTCTTTTTCATTGCAGAATGACTACTTGTACTTACCCAGTAATTCTGTAAAAGGGGCTGTTATGAGCCCTGAGCAGTGACACTGTGGCTTCCCACTTCCTCTGATGTCTGAGTTGTGTTGGTTCCTCCAGACAAGCTTTTAGCCACATTTCTGTCTTTGCAGGGTAGATGATTGTTCACTGCAAAAGCATCCCTTCTGTGTCTGTGGTAACCCACTGTTATGAGACAGTGGGCTAGGACACAGGACTTGGGAACAGTTAATAAAAGAGAAAAAAATAACAAAAAAAAACCAAAACAAACCACACACACACAAAAAAAACAACAAAACAAAACACCAACCAACCAAAAAACCCCTCAAAATAGTATGTTTAGTTCATTTCCTTACATGAAGACAAAGTACTAAGTTAGTGAGATTACTGGTAGAAGAAAGTTTTCAAGAGTTCGAGTGTTTTGCTAGTCTGTGCTCAGAGAGGAGATCCACATCACCTTCTGTTCATAGCCCTGCTCTGTACCTGTGTGTAGCCAAGAGGATACCCAGAAGTTGTGCTTTTGAGGGGAAATGTGCACAGCGATGTGCGTGCTTTAACTGTCCAAGTGTTGAAGATTTTATTTGACCACTTGCCTATATGGATTTTTGGTATAGAAATGTGTTCCTGCTGTTGATCCAAGAAGAGAAGGATATTTTTGCTGCACTGTTGAATTCCCTGGCCACTGTTTATTACTATGGGGTTTAAGTTTTTTAGCTTTTATATCATATGCATATCTTAAGCAGTTTAGAAGATCACGGTGTAAGCTCGTTATGAGTGGCTGGTTATTTAAACATGCTTATTTCCTTGAAGGAGGGAACAATTTGATGACAAGTTTCTGACCAACTGTCCTGGTCTGGGTGAAAACAGGACTAATTCTGTTCAGTGATTTTACTTTTCAGTTCAGTACTTCAATTAACAGCACTTTCTGAAGTTAGAAGCATGTTTTTGCAGTGACCTTTCAGTGATCTTTCATCTCCATACAAACAGAATTACTCTGCATTTAATAGACGTGAGGTATGTCTCAATCAGCTGGTCATTCTGTATAGAATTAGTGAGTGTGCTTTATCTGGAGTACTGTGTGGGAGCTCATATCCTTCCCAGCTGGATTAACTGCTTGGAGATCCATCCTTATATATGCCAAGTATTGTTGTTAATAGCCCAAACCTAGGTATGCTTAAAAGCAGAATCAGGATATTGGAAGGGGAAGTTTTTGGTACACTGGCTTCAAGAACTGGAGAGAGATGCCAGCAGGATAATGCTGTAGTTTTTGTGGTTTCATGCTCTGTAGAAAATCTTTGCAGTGCAATAAAATAGAAACTGCAGCTGCAGTGAGCAGCTGTGGAACCCAATCGTGGTAACATCGCTTGCACTTGCATCGTTCACATCCCCGTGGTAGGGCCCAGCTTCATGGGAGACAGGACAGGGTGTATCTTCCCTGGCAAGTCTGCCTTTCCTTGCTGTGTGTACGCTGGTGGAAAGCAGCGTGTAAAGGTAGAATTCATATGAGTTATAACATGTCATGTAGATTCTGGGGAAGCTTATAGTGGTGTCAGGGTAGATAGGATGCCAAGAGATGGTTTTATTTTCATCTGGGGCTGTTGGGTATTTCCACGGGCCCAGAGGTTTGGTTTGTTTTTCAAGGCACACCCTGTCAAGCGTCTGTGCAGTCACAGAAATAAAAAATAAGATGTGATTGCTGTGTTCTGCAAATCACCAGGTAAATTAGCGGATAAGTGACTCGAGGGAAAGAGCTGCTACAAAACTGACAAACAGCAGGTTTCTGTTTTCCACTCTCCTCTGCCATGTCTGGAGCACTGACAGTAATTCCTGGACCTAGGAAAGAGTACATGAAGAATGCAGCAGTTTGCTATAGCTGAACCGGCTCAGGGGAGAAGTGCAAAAGAAAATATAATTTTAAAATATTGATGTCTTTTTCCTTTGCAAGTTTTCTCCCAACCTTTGTTTAAGAAGCATCTCATGAGATCCTGTGGAATTGACTCATACTGCCTCCTTCTTTCTGTCTGCTATGAAGTGATGTAGGAACTTGATATTCAGTGACACACAAACTAGAAAAGTTAGAATAAGCTATAAATATGTTTCTCTATGCTTTTTTCTTTTTTTTCCCAGATAATTATCTAGTGAGGCAGAGGGTGCTGAATACCTGCTTTTACTTACTTATTAAATAAAATCCTACATCTTCTCTGGTGTATTTTCTGGGTAGTTTTTATGCAATTCTCACCCGCAGCATCCTGTGCACTCCTGTGTTGCTGCATCTTCTCCTGGCTGGTCATAGCCTTGCTGCCTCAGCCTCTAGTGATAGTACCCTACTTTGTAGCAGGGCCTCAGTTGCACTTGCAATGAAAACTACAAGTAAACACAAATAATGATTTTTACTCTTGTGTTTGCCACTTTGAATCCAAGTATTGTGCTCTACAAGCTGCAAGAAAAATCCATTTATGCCAGCCTGTGTAGCTCACACGTACATGTATTTCTTAGAAAAGAGATAAAGTGGCTACGTAAATTGTCCTGGAAACTGTGGAGAGCTCTTTTGCAAGAATCCTGAAAATCCTGCTAGAAAAATGTTTGTTTCTTTATGCAGGGTGAATAATGCCCTAAAACAACTGATTTCAAATATTTTCCCTGGTAGCATAAACATTATTTGTCAAATGGATTTTAAAAATACTGTAGCAAGGAGCATGCCTGGGAAATGTGAAGGTGCAGCTGTATTTGCCCTCATGCACCCGTGGTCTTTCCTAGGATTTCTCCGTAGTCAATATTTAATTTAACTTCCCATTTCCTATTTTCCCTGTTCTGTTTTCTTCTGTGTTTCTGGCTAATGGGATTCTATAAAAGAATCCAGGTCTGTATGTGAAGGGTCTGCTTGTCATCAATACACTTTTAATAGCATAAATAGTATGTCACCTTTTCAATTTACAGTATTAGTCTCTAACCATTTCAATTGTATTATTATTTTAAATGTCAGCATCTAGGAGTAGAAGTAATAAAACACGGAAGCTCATGAGTTGTGAAGCTCATAGAAACTCTCCTTCTTAAGCACCAATTCATTCACTTGTGTGGGCAGATAAAATGCTGTGGTTTGACCCCTTCCTGTTTCTCCCTTCTCCTAGGACGCTCCATGGAAATGATATTTCCAGTGTTCCCGAAGGTTCTTTCAATGACCTGGTATCCCTGTCCCATCTGTAAGTACTTCTGCCTGGGTTCATCTGTTTGTTTGATGGTTTCAGGTTTATAAAATGGTACATATTATTACAAATGTAAGATTGTGTGGCTGTTCTGTTTTTTTCCTGCTCACTTTCCATATTCTGCTCTGGATATTCGTAGTGCATCTGTTCAAAGAAATAAAAAAAGAGAAAATACCAAAACCTGTTGCTATTAGTTAACAAAATATTTTCTTAAGGAAAACCAAATGAGTAAATGCGACAGCTTCCTCTTCTGTGGACTTTGTGTTTAAGGCTTTTTATCAGCATTGTCTGTGTGAAATGCAGAGTGTGTTATGGTCTAAGAGTGAGACAGGAAACCTCCCACAAAGAGCAAATATTGAGCAAACGCGAATTCTTTGCTTAATAAGTGTCATATGTTTTTGCATACTGGAACTTGTTGATGAATCACTACTTCAGACATATATTCAATCATATGGAAATTGATCATTTCCCAGCATTAATACTTCATTCTATAATTTGCAAAAGGTATTGGACATTGCAGATATTTCAGGAAATTGGTATTGTGTTGGTAGAGGTCCAGAATATTCAAAAATGCAGTTCAGCTGATGAAAGAACTGTAAAGACTGCAACTGGTAGAAAGTAAACCTAAAGTGTAACAATTGGTGCCAAAAGGGTGAACAGAAAATGGGTTTTCCCCAAGATAGTATATGTGATACTTCACAGGATTAGACAATAGATGTAAAGGAAAAGTAATTTTGTGTAGCATGTTTCTTGCTTACTGCACTCAGTCAGAGGGTTGGATATGTCTGGGCCACTTTGTGAAGCGACCGCTTTCACAAGTTGATACAGATACATCCTCTGATGCGTGTGAGTTGCTGTTGATATATAGACACATATTTACACACATTTAACATAGGTTTTAGATCTCTGTTTCGCTCTTTGCAACTGTAAACGTGCCCTCCAGAACATTTGCCTGAGCACGAGGCTCAGTTCATATTTGCACATTTTCTGGATAGCAAACTGTTCATTTCTGTTTAACAGTTTTCTGTCTCGGTTTCTCTCTGGACAATAAAAATTAAAGGTAACTCAGATTAGTAGGGACAGAAAACATAGGTCAACAACGTGGGCAATTTCAACTCCAGCTGAGAAATAGCCTTCTCTGTTTCAAGCTTACACCTCAGTATCTAAGTCAGAGAAAACCTTTGTTTTGCACAACATGTATTTCTTCTTCGTGCTTCCAAGTCCAGTCAAGTCATTTTGTGTGCTGTTTTGGAATGAAAGTCTGACTGAGCTGAAGCCCTGTACCTCTTTTTGGAAGCGCAGTAACACCTTCCATACTGGGAATCTGCCTTCCGAGGGTATTTTTAGAACTTGAGAGATAAACATATCATGCCCCATTTGTTTGGATTTTCCTCAGGGTTTACTTTAAATGAAGTGCAGATACAATTTTCCTGGGTAAACCATTCACCTGAGGGAGTGATAAAACCCCTTTGGCCCAATACAATCACTGCAGTCTATCTGTTTAGATGTATGTGCTGCCAGAAATGTAAAATACACAAAGCTCAAATGAACAGTAATAAATAGGATCCATAAAATAAATAAGACCTGTCTGGGGTGTAATTTGCACAGTTGAACAATTGGATTTTACAGTGCACTTGTGCTCTCCAGTTTCTTAAAGAGGATTCTGAAACTTTCAACAACCACAACGATGTCACGTGCCAGAAAAAGCTGTGCTTAGTCAAACGAAGTCATACGTAATTGAAAACAAATTAATTTTGAGCTCTTCCTGATATATAGATCTTCAAGGAGGAAGAACACACTTGGGATCATTTTGAAAATGATACAAGGGGTTGCTACTCATCAAACCCATAATGCATGGAGAACAAAACTTCATGTTAAATTTACAAGCAGTGTGGCTAAGAGTAGGATGGGTATTATGGCTGGAGAAAGCTGCCTACCAAGGTGTTGAGCAAGTGGATCAGCCTGGGTATTCTGCATCAGTACAGTTGGGGCTGGGAGGGAAAGGATATCAAATTAACCTTTAGTATTGCGAAGAAATATTTGTTTAGAATAGGCAAACTCTTGGGTTTAGTCTTTTGCAATAGCTTTGCATTGGTGCACAATTGGAAGGAAGAACAAACCAGATCTAGATACTTCAGTCACTTTTTCCATGGCTGTTTAAAGCCTACAAGGAAATGTTCACTGAATTTCCTTTAGGTTGTAAATATCAGATTGGTGCAATGTAACTTCTATAACAAACTGTGTAGAGGAAAGTTTGCATATGTTGTACACACACTGGTTTCTTTACTGTTTGTTACTTTATTTACTTGAATCATATAATCATCTCTTTAAGCCGTGACTCTACTCAGTTGTTTAGTCCAGGGCAATGATAAATGTTACATCACTACTGAAGGAGCACACAAAATCTTTACTCAAATTACTGCTATTTGTTAGTTACCTATAAAAATAAGCTGTCCCCTCCTCTGTTTCTCCACATCATCATGACTAGGGTTATTTTAATTGACTTTCTTCTGAGTTGCCTCAAAAAAACCCACAAACCCCCCCAAAAACCTGTGTCTGGACAGAAATATCTGTACAACATTTTGAAAATGCTGCTGGTGCTATTTCATTACAGCATGAGATATTTTTACCTTCTGGAAATATTTTGCTATAATGGGCAAAGAAATAGAGAGAGGATGATAGAACTCATCAATGAAAATACAAAAAATCACTACAGTTTCTAGAAATGAAAACAAAGAAACAAACAACCACACCACCAAACAACACAATACCACAAAAAAAAGGAACAGAAAGATACATGGGATAATTCCTGCAGTTGTACAACAATGTTGTTAGTAATCATTTCTAGTGTCTGTAGAGCAGCTTTATTTTTAATGTAGTTTATTAGGATTAATTAACATGATAACTAACTTGCCATTGTCCTCCCACTCCCATTTTATATATGGCAGTTGCTCAATGCCAAAGTTAATTTCTTAGTGCAGCTTTCACTGCTGCATTTTGTTTGACCTTGGACGAGTGAGCCAGTTGATCACAGTTACAGGGTCAAAAAGTCAAGCCAGTAGGTTTTTTTGCCATTGTAAGCAATGGATTTACAGAAGGAATGGGTGGATATTTTTTAATACTGTGCTGCAGCACACATTTAATTTTGATGAATGAGCCCTAGACAGAGTTTGAACCTATGAACTCTCATTATGGATCTGTCTAGGGCACGGTGGGTTCATTAGTCACTCCAATAGAAATGTATCAACAAATTTACCCAGGTTTCTATCTTAATATCCTGATTATGTTTTTATTTGAAAGAAGCTTGAGTTGAAAATGCCATCTTAAAAACAGTTTATAACATATGCAGAAGTAATAAAGTCTAAAACCCAGTTTGAATTATTAGTTTCCTTAGTATCACTTCCCTGTGTTAATCTTTATTTAGTTAATTTTCTTTCCATGGCAACTCAGGTGCTGTATAGCTAAAGCCTTACACTTACTTTCAGCCAAATAATTTCAGACTTCTGATATATTCTGATGTATAAAATCAGACTTCTGATACGTGTTTCTTTACACTTGCAAAAAGGAATTGCATTTAAACAATTTTAACAAGCTCTCTGAGTTATAATTACCCTACATGAATCCACCTACTTCAACCATATGACCTAACTCACGTGATGGGTTCATCAGCAAATGTGTTTTCAAAGGTGTAAACAAACTTTGCAGCAGCAGGTTGCTGGTCTGAAAGCAGGGAGATGCCCTGCGTGCGTGTTTTGTCTAGTGAGGAGACATTCATGTGAGTCATCAGAGCCAATCCAAATGACACAATTCACTATTAAAATATACTCATGAAGGCCAAAGAGTCAAATAAAAGAAACCAGTGCGATAGATTGGATGAAAGCAATGCGTCTGACAATTGGTGAAAAGTGATTTGTTGTTAGGTATTTATACAACCTCCCGAACTAATGATGGGAAGAAAGCAAATGAGTGGGAATACCAGAGGAGATAAATCTAAAAGACTCCCTGAATACTCAGAAGATCTTTCCCACGTTTTGGAGTAAGGCATTCCAGTAAAAGCGTGGAGTAAAACGTGCCTCTGTGAGATTGGGGATGTTTTCTTTGCTTGCAAGCCAGAATAACCGCTGTGACATGTTTTACACCACCAGGGCTCTTGGTACCAACCCTTTGCACTGTGACTGCAACCTCCGCTGGCTTTCCGAGTGGGTGAAGGCAGGGTACAAAGAGCCAGGGATAGCCCGCTGCAGTGGCCCGGACACCATGGTGGACAGGCTGCTGCTCACAACACCGACTCACCACTTCCAGTGCAAAGGTAGGAGCCAGCTGTCCTGCTGCTTTTCCTCATCTACAGTGCTTTATTTTCATAGTCTTGGAAGTGTCTTGGTTTTAAAAGGAGTCTAGACGTGAGTTGGGTTTGGCTTTTATTTTCTGGACCAACAGAATACACTAAAGTTGCATTTTCAAGTGTGCTTCGACAAAGTGCAATTAAATGCACCACTGGAAGGCCAACCAGCAAACCTCAGAAGAGTTAGGAGTCCTGTTGCTCACACCAGATTATATAATGGCAAACTATCATCTAGGATGTTGCTATAATTTATTTGAAAAAATAAATTGGTTTTGGCTTTCTATGTACCCCAGAAAACTTTGGTAAGATAAACATTCTTATAAAAATATAGAGCCCTGCAGTTTTTATGTCCATTTACTTGAAAACTGAGAATTCTCCTCAGGTGTTTACCAAAAGTACATTCTCGTTTGAAGATCTGCGGTGTTCTCATCAGCTCTGTATCAAAAACTGTAGATTATGGAAAATGTTTCATGTCTGAACACAATGTCTCTTCCCTCAAGAGAGGGTTGAGGTGCCGCTGTTAACGACTAGGGGCAGTCAGTGGCACAGCGGTGCTGCAGTGGAGGGCAGTTAGGCAAATGGGAAGGAGCATGGGGTTTTTTGTGGACCAAATAAGGAGCTTATCACTGGCTGTAGATGAGGATATACCTGTATGCTCTTGCTGTGAAACACGGTTTGGAGGTATGCTTAGGTTAACAGCAAGTACATGAAGATGGAGCTGTATTTATAGTGGAAGAGACTGGTCGGCAGCCACTCCTAGAACTGGAAATGAGGGCATAAAGCCAGGATTTGTGTCTTGGAGTGCCATGCACATTTACAGGACTGTGTGGCAGCAGGATTTTGTAGAGGTTGGGATTAAACTGCTGAACAGACGGACGGTGGCGTTGAGGTGGGTATAGAACATGGGTTCCCAAGCCTGAGCTGATTGTTGTATCCGTTCAAATACATTTTTAATAACTGTAACCTATAATTTAATTACTTTGTCAGTGTCAAAACTATGAGAACTTTATCACAACTACAGGCTTCAAAATAGTTTCTCAAATGTGAAGTACAAATGTATGATAAATACTAAAAATACCAAATAATGTACTAGTTCACGTGATGTCAAAGACATAAAGACAAAGATAGTATTTCCATATTGAACAGGGTCTGAAAATTTATCCAGAAAAAGAAACCAGATGACTTCTTCATTCTAAAACTATGATGAATTGTTAGTTACACTCGCTTTCTCTCAGTGATGCTCTTTTAAAACACCAGGATTTCTGACAGTGCCATGTGCTGGTTTACCCTTGGGCTGGAGCCGAGTGCTGGCCTGTGGCAGGGCATGGTGTGGCCTTGGTTTGTCCTGCAGCTGCATCACCCTCTCCTTGCTGAGCTCTGGCTGTGACAGGTGCCTGCCAGCAGAAGAAAGAGACTGTCTGTGGGCTGACACAGTGTCCAGGGACAGGTCTGTACTTCTGCTGGTGTAGACTCAGTCCTAGCTCAAGTATGGCCAGTGCAGAGCTCAGGGTGAGCTGGGACCCCCAAGCCTCTCCAAAGCCTGAGTCATTGCAGCAGAAGTCGGCCCGTGCTGAGCTTAGTATCATGAGATGCTTGGACAAAGGTAGCGTGGAGATGTCCTCTGTGACCTCCAGTAATATTTACATTAAGAAAGCAGAGTTTAACTTATCCTTGTTACTATTATGTTTTTAGACTATGACTGAGCAGAAGGTTGTGTCTCAGCAGAGCCAAGAAAATAAAAGTATGTAATGTGCAAGTCATGCAAACTCAGCTCTGCTTTTTATTAAATTGCCCTCCTAGTTATGCAGTAGAGGGAAGGAATGTGCTGGGCTGAGGGCATTTGGCTATATGGATTTATAAATCAAATCCACAAGGGCAGACTAATGAACTACTTAACTGCTAGGAACTAACACTGTTCTTATTAGCTTCTACATTGATTAGCCCTGATTTATGCTATAGGAATAAATGGAAAATTTACGTGTGTGCATATTATGAAATAAATAAATAATAGGACAACTTCTGACTGAGTGACCTCTAAAGCTAGAAAAGCAGCACTGCTGCCAGTCTCATGAGCTCTCCAAGGAAGTACCTTCATATAATCTTCGCATACTCTACCTTTAAGACAAAAGTAGATTAGATATGACACATTCCATCCCCTGTCAGTGCAAGAAATTTGGATGTTACTTCCTCTTGCTGTCCTAACTCCAAGGTAAAAACATGTATGGCATTTAGTTAGACACGCACCCAAAGATACAAGAGGACAACAGCATTCTCTTCCATTTTTTGGATTTGTTACATTTTCTGTTTGTTTTTTTTCCTGGTTACTGCATGTTGCACTCTGCAATCAGTGGCCCCAACGACACCTCCGTTGGTATAGGGTCAGGATGTAACCTTGCCATTACAAGTGCTTTCTGCCAAGGCTCCATTTCTGTCGTGTTCTTACTCCTTGTTGGTGCTGTGCAGGAGCTAATGATTAAGGTTTATATCTCATACAGGACAGTCCAAAGCAAATCTTTGACTGGAAGGGATTTTTTTCATTCTTATTTTTGGTAACCTTCTAGAGCTCCACCTTCTCTCTAACATCAAGTATAAGTTTATTTTCCTCACTTTGAGGATATTTCACAATTTACTCCTCCTTATCATTTATCATATAAGCACAGAAGCTCTGGGCCCACTTCTGATTAGCACAGGACCAATTTGAAGCTATTTTAAAATGTATTTCCTTAAAACTGAAATAAAATTATTTCAGGGTCTTTATTGCCTGATATAATTGAAGCCCTTTTAAAGTGTTAGGTTTTATTTTTCATGCGTAAAAGTCATCAGCTCAACAATGTAGCTATTTCAAAATCATCATTTTTTAAACTGTAAATATAAATGTCCATAAAATCTCAACAATAAAATATCGATTGACTTGGTAGCCCAAATGTGCTTAGTATTGTATTGATCTGTGCTCATTTTCCTGCTCACCCACAAGCATCATTACTTCTCAGGAAGAATGCTGTTTAAAAATGTGACTTACTAAATCACATTTATGGCTATCTAAATATGGCCACGTGTATTTACCTGCATGCATTTACATTTTTGCATACTTGTCTTTGTTGCATCTTGCTCAGAGAGCTGAATGTTGATAATCAATCTTCTGGGCAGAACAGGAGGAAAAGAAGTTTTGAACTCTTAAAATTAAGGATGGTAGAACACTTTACACCTTAATATTCCCATAAGCCTCAAACTAAATCTTTCTTATGCATGTTTTTTATTTCTGCTGTTGCATCTGCACTGTCATTCTTCTTACCAGCCATAGAAATGTCATGTTATAGTTCCCCAGGGGTTGCTCTTGCAGAATTTCCAGCACCAAGAAAAGGAAAAATTGCTGAAAGCCATATATATATGTAAGCCCACTCTCTGGAGATTCCCAACATGTGTTTTCAGAGCTGATGTTTGCAAGTTCAGGAGAATATAAGCATCACTGAGACTTGCCTAGCACTTGATTTAAGTACTTAAACCCTCTCTGATCCCTGGGAATCCCATGCTGTTGTGTAAAGTTGCACCCGCAGCATGTGCATTTGTGCCAGTGCAGGGTGAATACTGCATTAGGGAAAAAAAACCTGTGTGTGAGTATGGGAAGTATTAACACTGTAATCCAGTCCTCTATTAATACACAGTGCTTTGCTTTTTCAGAGCCAGTGGATATCGCTGTTGTGTCCAAGTGTAACCCCTGCCTCTCCAATCCTTGTAAGAACAATGGGACGTGCAACAACGATCCAGTGGACTTTTATCAATGCACTTGCCCTTTTGGCTTCAAGGTATGAATACAAATGAACTACATGAAAAGCAATAAAATGTTCCCTATCCCTTCTGTTTTCTTAATTGTTGTACCATGAGAAGTCAATTTTACAGGCAACTGAGCCTAAGAGATCCCTTAGTCAAGCAGATAGTGTGTGACCTTTCAGGCTGCACCCGCTACAGATTTTATCCCGTGCAATGGGAGAGGCATTTCTTTCTCTCTGTGCTGTGACTGTACAAATCGTCCTGAGCACCTTGATCTAGCTGACTCTGCTTTCAGCAGGGTGATTGGACTAAAGGGTCTCAGTGACTCTCTTCCAACCTTGGGCTTTCTGGGATTCTGTGATGTAGACCTCCGTACAAAATGGCAAGTTGATTTTATCTTCCTTTTAATTTCTTTTGCCAGCAACAACATAACCATTTCATGGGTTGCCAGGCCAAAGGGGAGGCAGCTCTGGTAAGAATTCAGGGCCAGTTCAGTCCACAATGACATAATATTGATACCTGACAGTTTGCATCCCTCTTATGCAGAGGGATTAGCAGAAAGGCAACCAGGCACAATCACTAGCTCAGCTGTCTCTGGCTTGTGAGCACTAATGTCCATAGGGTGACCTGCAAAGGTGAAATCCTGTAGATGCAAGATGTTGTGAGCATGCAGTGTCTGTTTCTTGATAACACATTGGAAAATTGGAAAATTACGTTATCGATGCAGTTTCTTTGGTAGTGATGGATAACTTCCATTGTTAGCGCTGCGCCATGAGAGCTTAAGGCTACCAAGACTTTGTTTCAGAGTTGATATAACTGGAAACCTAGCTCACTAGTCAGTAGCTGAAGTATTAAATATAACTACTAAGTGAGGCACATGATCTGTTCACAGCCTGGGGGGGATCGGATGTTACGGCCAAAGAAGTAGGTTGCGTCCTGTCAGCTGTGATTTTATTTGTCTTACTGGATAGTTCTTACAGAGTCTTGGTCAGTTGAAGCAGATGCTCATAAAACACAGAGTAATAAGAACTGCAGGGAAAAAAACAGAAGGGCAAAACCAGACATACGCGTGGGAAGCAAGCACAAGTATCCATGTCTTACATTTCAGGTAGGAATTAGGAATTGGTTGTGATGATATCATTATTTCCCTTCTCTGTTGGCCTACAATACATCCCAGATGGTAACAGAGAAATTGTGGTAGATCCTTAAAGCATTGGAAAAGGAAAAATGTAAAACTCATTTCTTCCAGCTCCCCCCAGTTTCCCCACGCCTAGTACTCCAGAATAACAATAATTCTCCTAAATAATTGAAAAAGCCATTGGAAATTTCCTCTCATTAAAAACCCTTCTCCTCAATGGCATATCAAACAACAGCTTTTCTAAGATCTTAAAAGACCACATTGTCAAAAATTCATTGAACTGAAACTAACTGCTCGGAACAATTGATTTGTCGTTGCAGTAAGGGCAACGGTGGCTGTTTATCTCCTCAGGTTAACAGAAGAATGGTCATGTTGATTTGATGTTTAACATAAGCGAAGCTGAATTCTTCAGATGGGCCTAGGTGACTTAACTTGAAAAGTAAACTCTTTCAAAACCAGCAGGAAAATACATAAATCTCTGTGTCTGTCTTACTCCTTAAGGCACATATCGTGAAGCAGTATCCAGGTTATGCAAAGTAGAATTTTTTTAGTTATGAACCTATCTTCTTTTTTTTTTTGGGGGGGGGGTGGTTGTAGTTTGGTTTGGGTTTTTTTTTACACTATTTCTGTGTGCATTTGTACTGCTAGAAGACATGCTTACAAAGGGAGGATTTATTAACAAGAATAATCTTTACATTAGCAGTCACTTTCTCCTGTGCATTAGACCTCAGTATGCAACCTTTTACATAGGAAGGTTTTGATAAACTCTTGAAGGGACTCAGTTTAAACATCTCATAGAGCACCCAGCTTTTTTCCTCTCACACACTTTCTCAGGTAACATTCGCTGAATGCAAAACCGAACCCAGCTCGTAAGCACCAAGCTGTCATCCAAGCATGGCAAAGAGCAAACAGACCCAGGCAAGGCACTTAGAGCTGAGTTTAAAAATACTGACTGGATAACGGTGCAGGGAGAGAATTGGTGGAAATTTAATAAGCCAAAAAAGAACTGTGTGTCTTTACCAGAGGTTTTTGAATAAAAATGAAATATGACAGGTCCAAATGCAAACCATATGAAAGGAGCACTCTATCTACCACGCAGTTCTCCACCAGAGATTCATGCTAATTCAATAACAATACCTTGCTTCCTTCTCACCAGCCAGCACCAAACAGCTCTATCCATCTGGAAGCTATTTCCCAGACCTTGATAAATTGCCCTAAATCTGCCCTCTCAGCATTTGTTTTTCCTTGTTTGATGTAGATTTTGAAAAAATCCTGTGTGGAAGAGTGCATCAATAAAGTGAAAAACCCACCCTTTTTTTCAAATGTCTGTGCATTCAAATGAGCTGACGGCTTCATAACGTTCCCTGAAAAGAGAGACACAGTTGCTGACTACTTTCTGGGGTTCCTATGCTCATGGTAGTCTTCAAAAAAACCCTGTACACCAACAGACAGAAAGCCACCCAAGTTACCAGTTGCCAAACTGGTGCTCAGTGGAATCAGGAGCTTCTGCCTATTAACTGTAGAGGCAAAAGCCTAGTCTTTTTTTCTCACTGTCACATTGATGATGGCTCAATCTCTTATTTTTTACAATCACAGAACTGGTTTTCTATCCAATCTGTATCTTATAGGTCTTTTAGCAACATGTATTCCTGCCCTGGGTCTGAGTAACCTTAACATGAGAGAACCCCTGGAGCCCTTGGGCCGAGAGGCCAGTGGGCTGAGCAGTCGTGTCTGGTGAGGACAGCAGAACAGATTGCTCACAGAGGACCAGGGAGGGCTGTCTGCTGATAGCGATCTTGGCTGCTGCTCTTTGCTTCAAACTGCTGATGAATGCGTGTGCTGTAGAGAAGCCGTGGTTGAAACTGCTTTAGTGGTTGTTCTTTGGGGACGAAGCCCCAAAGGGAGTGGGAGATGGTGTGACAGTGCCACCTACGGCGACTGGCAGGCTGCACAGGCTGAGCTCCAGGGTGCCACCAGTGCTGGCAGGAAACCTCTCTTCATCTCGTGAAGCTTGTGTTTTTATATTAAACACAGGCATAGGTGTAATTATCCAGTGAAGTTTCAGGGTTGTGTTTTTTTTCCCTCTTCTCCATAGCACTCTTTGAAAGATTATTTAAATAATATGTGTGGTTTAGATTGCAAAGTATGATTGCAAGCAGAGAAATGAAGCTTTCTTCTGCTTTAAATGCTGCTGGCCACCTGCAGTGCAAGTGTGTGTGAGTGCAGCTGGTGGCTGGTAAATAGATAACGGTACCATACTAATTCATTTATCCTGCAGAGTGTCTGGCTTTTATGTATTCCCATTGATATTGTAAAACCGAGTCTATGGGTGTTAGAATTCAAGAGAATAATCAACCTTGCAATCAATAAGCCATTGAGAAAGGATTTACTTGAATAGCTGTGGTAAAAATTCAGGTGAGTGAAACCAGCACTCGGTGTGTTTTGCTGTTGCTGGATTCTGAAAATGCCCTTTTGGATTTTGTGGCTGATTTTTGTGTCTTTCATACTTTTTTTTTTTTTTTCCCTTGAAACTGAGGTAACAACAAATGGAGAATAATTTGCTTTCTTCCACATAGAGTTATTTGTAGAACTGGGGAAAGAGAGTTTAAAATACATCTGTGTTTTATCTGAAATGCAAGAACAACTCCAATCAGGAATATGAAATCCAATACCTGCCTGGGCATCGCCACAGCCTCTTTGATTGCTCAGAGAACTGGGAGCCTGAGCTGTTGGGATGCAGAGTGTTTGTCAACTCTGGAAGCTGCTGTTACTGAAAGCTGTCTGAAATGGGAAGTGAAGATAGGTAAAATGAGTGTAGCACGTATCCCACACTTCAAGCAACAGATGCTGATGTGCGTCTGTGGTAGAGTCACTCGGTAAATTTTATCCGCTTCTCTTCACCTCCCTGTTGAGTTCAGCCAGTGCCCTGACTTTTCCAGCAGTGCTGCAGTATCTTGAGAGTTGGGTTCAAGCAATTTCACCAGTCATCCAGAATGACAGATACAATTGGAAAAATCCTGGGTAAAGCTCTTGGGCTTTGGCGAGGCAGTGTTCTTTGCAGCCAGACTTTTGTGGTGGGAGGCATTATAGTGAAAGGACGGAATGATATTTAGCGAGGAAGCTGGCTCCAAAGTTAGGCTGTTTGGAATTTGGCTCTTCCTCATCGCCACCCCCCGCGCCGGGTTTTCATCCTTGGAAAACAGGGTTAGAAATGGAGAATCTGAGAGCAGAGTGTCTCTGGGATAGGCGGGATTCGTGTTTAACACATGTTGTACACAGATATGTGTAATGTGCCAGCGCTTGAGCGGCAGACGTAGCTGAGCAGAAGGACCACTAAGCAGGTTACGTAGATCCCGTAGTGCCGGTGTGGACTCGGTGCTGCACCGACAGCAGCATTTGCCCACCGGGGTGCACGTGGCCTTGTGTTTGCTTGGGGCACGGGCACCGTGTTTGCACTTCACCGTGTAGATGTGCTTTTGTAGCCTGACATGAATAATCTGTCCGAGTCCTGCAACAGTGGCTGAGGAGTATCCAGCACACAACTGCTCTGAAAATGTAGGTATGATCATGTTTGCTCCTGTACAGCTGTTCTGTCCGACTCCTACAGCTCCAGGCCAAGACAGTGCAAGTTTACTCCAAAGAGTTGTTTCTCGGTTGCACTGCTTTAGGTGAGGGGTTACACGGCTGTAGCCGGGTGTCGGGTTTGGCTGCTGACATATGCCAGCTGTGCTGAGCGTCCCTGACTAGTTTGTTAGGCTTATACTGTTTGGAAATGTAACTCCGTGCTTTTGTTTCACTGGATCTATTAACATAGGCATATAAGTCCCCATATACATCATTCAGTGCACAAATAAATCTCCTGAGCTGGGATTGCAAAAGGAGGAGAAATTGGAAGGAACTCTTAAACCAGCCTACCCTTATCCACGTGAGACGGGAGAGCAAACGTCTCTGCCTTCATGCGTTGCTCTGGTTTGGCCTCTTTTCTCTCCAGTGTTGGGGTCAGGGGGACAGGCAGAGGAATGTAAGCTCAATGCCAAGTTTTCACATGAAGAAATCGGTGCAGCAAAATGCTGTTTGTGGGAGGTGATTCTGCCTTGAACTTTGCTTCTAATAAATTCTCCTGGAGTGTGTGTTTATGTGATCTGGGGTGTTTTATTTTGTGTTTGTTTGTTTTAACCGTACTTAAAATACTTATTAATGAATGTTGAAGAAGCATTTTCCACTCTTAATAAAATAAAGCAGAAAGCCTTTAGGGAGGAGGGGTAATGGGTGGCCATGTAAAATGAGCAGACCTATATTTATGTATGGATTTTAGGGCAAACACCAGTGTCAGCAGTAGGTAGTTAGAATTTTATCTAATGCTCCCAGGGCAGAAAAACAGCTGCAGAAATCACAGTATTTTCCTCTGTATCCTTATTCCATAAAACTTACCATGCTTCAGTCAGACATGTGTTTTGTGCTTTTTGCCCTTTCTCTCCTAGTAGGTCTAAAGAAAATGGAGATTTACATCTAGAAGTGCATAAAAATGCAAGCTTAAGGCAGGATTACCACTGCAGTTGCTGGCTGAAGGTGGTGAGGCACGCAAACACCCACCGCAAGCCCCCTATGGAACACAGCAATGCATTGTGGCGTGCCCTAATGAGGGCTCTTCACAATAAAGCCAGCTCTGAAAAAGTATTTCCATTTTTGTTAGGCCAGCAAGAAAGCAGATGTTGAGCAGCTTCGGGCGTTTGCTGTCTGTGTTCAGTGCTGCACCAGGAGAAGCTGCTGAGTAGTTAGGGTCAGTAGTAAGCCATAAGCCATGCCCACTGGTCATAGTCATCCTTGTGTCACTGTGCATTGTTCCCCACCACCACCCCTTTGGTTTTACTACCGTTTTTTCTGGTCTAGCTCTAAATGCCTTAAGAGACCAGACTTCCAAGCTTTCTTTTCCCAGGGTAAAAGAGAAGTTTTTATTGGCATTTAGTCTGAATTTCAGGCTCTTGTTTTTCTATTTGCCTGGTCCTATTACGCTAAATAATAATTTTTTCTTCCTCTGTGGTTTGTCTGTCTTTCAGGTGATTGCTGGTTGCTATAACTCTGCTTAATCAAGTTCTGTTTAACCAGCTCTTAATTTTCTGCATCCCACTCTTTCCACATAATTGAATCAGTTGAAGTAGTTGGTCACAGCTGAAAATCCTTATTGTTAGATTTTCTTGTGATTGTCTATCATCTGTTATCCTGGAGGCTTTCTTGGCATTAGCCGTACTTGACGATACGGCTTTTGGGTTTCTTTTGTTGTCCAAGAACACGAACAGAGATTGTCCTAGGAGGTTAATTGCCTTATTTTCCCCTTTCCTCTGAGGATGCTGGAATTGGTCAAGTTGCTGTAAGTAGGCTCAGCTGAAAAGAAAACTTTCTTTGTCATGTGAGAGTGAACTTTTTCGTGTCAATAGAAATGCTAGCATGCCAGACTACTTTGAGAATTGGTGGATTCCTGTGTAGGAGTAAGTGCACATCCACTGCAGGCAGAGCTGTAGGGAAGCTCTCGGCGCTCCCTCGTTGGCAGTGTCAGGCTCCAGCCCTGAGCTGGTGCGGGGCAAACGCCTGCCTCTGTGGCTGCCTTCGTGCACTGCCTTCTGAGCACTCGTGGAAGAAAGGGTGAGCTCACTCTTGCTCATTGTCACAGTGGGCATCTTTGACTTCAGAAAAAATCCGTTTGAAAAATCCACGTGCATGTTTGATTCTGAAAACACTGCTGTCTGCCTGGGTTACCTCTCGCAGGCCAGCCCCCTATCCCATTACAGTCGTGCTTGATGCCAGAAAGGCTTGCTGCTATCGCTGACCTACCAAGCCTTGTAGGGGAAGCTTTAGAGCAAGGTGCCACAAGCAAACCAGGTTATCCTGGCATTTTCACTGATACAAGATGTATTTCAGTGCGAGAGCTCTGTATTTCACAACCAAAAACCTGCATCCTTGCAGACAGGGATACAGCCACAAAAGTGTCTTCAAATGGACTGGCTCCTCCAGCATCTTTAGGTTTATCTGTTTCAGGAATCTAATAAACTCTTTGGAGAGGTGTTTTTTCATCACACAGGCCCTGCCTCATGTTAGGTTTCACTGGGTTCCTCCGTGTAATGTGTCCCTCCTCTCACGCAGGCTGCCAGCCTTCGGTAGTTTAAGTGTTAGACGTAGCTTAACTGCCTTGAGCAATAGGATTAAAACACAATTAGATTTTATTTTACTTCATAGAAACTGTGTTTTCTATAGAAAAATTAAGTCTTTGTAACTTTCTCTACAGTGTTCACATTGAAAAAGAGGATGTGGTTTTCCTTAGACTTAAGAGGGAAAGTTTTGTTGTCACTCCAACATTTATCTTCAAATAAATAAGCCCTTAAGTGTTTTGAAGGTACTAAAACATTGTTTTCATTCATGAATATTGATTGAATTAGAGACTACCTATGAAACATTCCATGTCCTTTTTACATTAAATATTTTGTGTTGGATTTGATGTACAGAAGCAGCCATGGGCAAACCCAACAATTTTCAGAGACCCTGATTTTCTTCCGCATCTCCCAAAACACACACAGGGATCTGCATCGGCTGCTTGATGGAGTAACCTTGGAAGATCTAGAGCACCTGCCCCAGTCAGTCTGGCACCTCTGGATGCTGTTCAGATACGTGCTATATGAACTGACTCCGGGATAGATTAATGACATATCTTCTATTGTTAATTAAAAGCCCAAAAGACCATTGAAACCAAAGTGCTTATGTTAGGAGAGGTTTAGAAGGACAATCAGGATTTCCTTCGTAATGAATATAATTGCAAAATAAACCTCAGATGTCCACTGAGAATTAAATTTCATACTCATAGGAGAAGAATCAGAGTTTTTAAAAAATAATAAGATGAATCCTTGCACTTTGACTTTGACAGGCATATTCTTGATTACTAGCTACAGAGGTAATGGAAGGTGTATTATACCCTGGAGGATCATAAATCTTTCTGATTTAAATAAAATGAGGCTTAAGAGAGCAGAGTTCGCCTAATTTGCTATAAATTGACAATCGTGATTTATTAACAAGGACAAGGAAGACACTAAGAAGTGCTGCTGCCATGCCCAATTATTGTTTAATCAGGTGCCAGATGAAGCTAGATTGGCACAGAAGATAACTGTACAGTGCTGAAGATGATGGGGTATAAACAACTATTATCTGTAGTTTTCTTTCAGGCACTTAACACTGTGAAAGCTTTCCGAGGGAGTTAAATCAGCCAAATGTTGGGGGGGGGAAGCAATGAAAACAAGATCAGTGTATCTTCTTTCCATAATCTATCTTCTGTGCCATTTAGCACATCTCATGATGTTTGTGAGCAGCGGGCAACTTCTTGGTTGTGTTGTGTCAATGTAAGTACAGCTGTGCAAGCAACAATAGTGAATTAAAAAAGGAAAACAGAATTGTCTAGGCAATTTTGGATTTACAGACCTAGAAATGGATGAAATTAATTACTTTTTCATGTTAAACTAATTGGCGTGTAAACAGCAATCCTCAGGAGGTACATTTTTTACTCCATTGGGACAGATGACTAAAGAGAACTAGTTAATTCATCAGCACTGAGAGTACCCTAACCCAGAGGCACCCAAGGTGTGGATGTCTGTAGCAAAGTCTGCATTCAAGAGGAGTCACAGTGTTTTTGTGAACAACAGATGATCAAAATCTTTCAAGTTCCACCTGGCAATCTAAAAGCAATTTGATCCAAAATCACTGTGATAGTATCCTTGCCTTGCCAAATAATTTGTATATGTGCCTAAGCAGATGGATCTAACGTACACCCTGCCAGCTCTTGTAGTTGTTTGACCTTGCCAACGAGCGTCATCTCCATCTTTTCCAGATTGAGGCTTAGCTATTGTGGCCATGGCCAAAAAGAGCAGAAACAAGAAACAGTATCACCTGAATCTACTGAAGAGCTTCAGACTATCATGTGTAGAAACCAGTGCAATCAATTAGAAAACCAGTTTCAAATGGTTCCATTAGTAAGAGAACAGTAGTGTAATTCCCAACGTTGTAGTTTTTAGCCCTTCATGAGAAAGAATTTAAATTAATTTTGTGGTTTAAAGGTAATTTTACTCCACTCAGTCTGCAGTATCTCCAAGTAACTGATAACTGGGTGTTCCCCTCACAAAGCTGAGTAGCTGTGTTTGCAGCAATCGCTGAGGTGTCCATCAAGTCCTTCATGCTGCAATTAGCTTGAGATGGCATGCTGACTTTCAGAGCTTGCCGTAAGATTTGTAGCACACATAAAACTTTTCTATTTCGTGATCTCATTATAGCAAACACTGAGCTTCTTTGCAGTGGAAGGCTCTGATATACACAGTTGAGAATAGAACTTGAGAGATTTTTTCCTATCAAACTTGTAACTCAGTGTATTGGATGTGTAGCTGAACTCATGGCATTGTGTTTCCTTGGTCAATTATGCAAAATTCTCCTTGTTTCTCTCCTGTAGTTATGGCTGCTAAATATATTTATTACACAGAAACTGCTGAATACTTCATTCTTATTACCTAGCTTGATTTTTACTGGAATTGAGGCTTATGTGATAAAACTTTGCTTGTGAGACATCTCTTTCCCCTCCTGCGATGGGAATATTTTAATTGACTCTCCAATTTGGCTGTTTATGACAGAGGGATAAGGTTTGCAGATGGTGAAAAAAGGCACTGGTGAAGATGCCAGTAGGTTGCAGGCTGTAGCAGTTTATACCTTACGATTATACCTGATTTGATAGCTGTACACAGTAACTTCAGGAAAAACGTTGATCATCATTCTCACTTTACTAAGCATGAAAGAAGGAAGGAAAACTCAAGTGAAACATCCACCCAGAGTTCAAACTGCATTCTCTATCTGTGCTAAGTGTCTGTGTTTTCTGTTATTTCTGGATGTTTGTTTTTTTTTTTCTTCTTTCCCCCCTCCTCTCATCCCCATCTTATGTCATTCTCTTATATGAAGAACCAGGAATCGTGACTTGTTTACACACCATATTTAGCCCTCTTAGACTTTACAGGTCTGAATATAGGAATGTGTCCCACTGGCACATGCACGTGTAACTTTTACACTCGAGCATTCAGCCTACATCAGAAATGTTCAGAGAAGTGTGTTCCCAAGCTCTGGAAGCAGAGCAAAGCTGTACATAGTGGCTGTAAGTGTCCACTTTCTCCTTGGTTTCACAACATTAGGAGTTTCAGATTTTCAAGCTGGCAGGCACTTGTAAATGTGAATAACGCCCTGTGTACACACACTCATAGAACACAGTGTACTGCTCAGTTTATCTTTGTGGGTTTTCCCTTAAGCCTATCATGAAGTGGAAGATTTACTTACCCTTTTCCCCTAATGTAATGATTGCTTATTAACTTCTGACCAGGACACCCACAAGACAAGTGTGTTAACATTTGTGAGACTGAGAGTTGGATGTGGATGCATTATTTCTCCCATTAGGAATGTAAAGCACTAGGTTTGCAATACAGTATCTTTGTAGCTGGTAATTTTGTCTGATTTCCCTAAAAGCTTTAGCTCTATTTAGAGCTTGATAATTAAGTTGTTTATGAAAATTTCCTAGTTCTTAATTTAAAGTCTCTATCAACTATATTTGTCTTCATCTCTTATTTTTACTAAACACACAAACCACAACCATCTGTTCTCTACATACACTATCCAAATAAAATTTGTTATGAACACACTGTATATTGTTAACAACTTGAATAAACTTTGGTACTTCTTTTGTATAGCTCGTTTTTCCAGCACGCTTTAAAGCACTGCAGTCATTGAACAAGGCTGTAATGAGCTGGAAAGAGGTCTCCCTGTTCACACAGCACTGAAGGTGGATAGACTGTCTGCAGGTGTCTCCATCACTGGCTGGATCATCTTCCTACTGCAGTCAGCAGTGATAGTTTTATACACCAGGAGGTTTCTCCCTTGTGCCCACGGTGAGCTCCCTGCTGCCGCCTCTTATCAGTGCCCACTGCTGTTAGAAACGGGTGAAGGATCACATTGAAGTGGACAGAGGTCAAATCTCTGCCATGCAATCTTGAATGAAGCTTTCAGCCTTCGGAGATGATGCTAATTTCTGAAAATTCATTAAAAAAAAAATATCACTGCAGTGGTTGAAAGATTGTAAAATCAAATGAGTGCTGGTTTTATCACGTTATTCTTTGTTCTTCCTACTGAGATCCTTATTAGCTTTCGCTGCTTATTCTTCATTGTTTTGCTAATCATGATGTAATGTTTGGATCCTTGTAAAGGCTAGAATTTGGCACAGCAGTGCTGAGGAACAGCTTGTATATACACTAGTGTCCAGCACTGTTAATTACTGTTGAGTACAAAATGAAGACCTGACACTTTCGAAGTACGGTGGACAGGTTCTGTTCTCATTCACTGAAATGTGGAGCTGGAGCAGCCCAGATAAAATCTGGACCAGCTGAGGTGTTTCAGATTTAAAAAGGCAGCTGGACCCTGGAAATACATGTCTTCTGATTAGTTGCAGAAATTTTAAGTTTCAACACCTAATCCTTTCCTCTCTACAGAAAAAAGAAATTATATAAAAGTGTTTTGGATCTGATGCTTTCCTATCAGACTAGAGAAAAAATTTACTGCAGCTTGAAAAAGCTCTAGAAATAAAATATTACACACAGAGGGACCTTCATCCTCTTTCTGTGAATTGCTGAGGCAGTCATACCTTCCTGCCTGTCCTTGAAACAAAGTCTGCACCTATTTTTCTGATTCAGACGTCATTAAAAGGCTCTTTAGTCTTGAAGCAAATATCCAATATTCTCCTTTGTAACAATAGTTATTTCCAGGGAAGGTAATTCAGAGAGTTTTTCCCAACTCACAGATAAATTAATTTTAGAGATGCTTGACAGCAATTCCATTTTTCAGTAAGAACAGTCTTCCTGTAAATTGAGACTAGAGCCTTGCATTATTCATTTGAAAGATGGTTCTGGAATGTCTTTAGGCTCTTCTGGGTAGTGACAGTCTTATACAGAAATAAAATGGCCTTGCTTTGCTGTAGATTTATTAGTAATGATATTTTCTGCAGGTTCTCTCCTTTCAGAGTTCCTTGGTTTTCATACTTCTCTGTGTTAGAGGAATTGTACTTGGTTTGTGGGCTCTCAGTGCTGTTGATAAAGTCCACTTGGAGAAGAGAATCCTCAGAGGGGGAGTGTGTTGTTCGCCCATTAGGACAATGAGTAAACTGAGTCTAAGAGACTTTTCCTTTTCCTAAAGCCACCTAGCAACCTAGTGTTGTAATTAAGTCCAATTCAGTAGCACATACTAATCAGTTTCCATGGTGCCTGAGGCCCAAGAAGCCAGTAATTCATGTTCGGTGCAGAAATGAGAGCTGAGTCGAAGTCACAAGAAATTTTCTGTTCCGATGAGACAGACTGAAAATGTCTTGCTCTCATTTTACCATTGATCTTTATTAAATTTTTACAAGAACATTCAAAATCATCTGAGTAATTACATTAGAATCGATGGGATTGTTTTACACAGTGTTCAACCGTGGCAAAAACCTTCAGAAAAACAGGTACTGTGGTCTCTGCTTTGCTTCTTGCTCCGCTTAGCTACAACGGGTTTGGTATTTTAGTGATACAGGCATGAAGAGCTCCTATGGAACAGAAGTAACTGATCTTACTGAAGTATCTACTAAAGAGTCAGTTCTTCAGGGACACAGGAGAAGTATTTGTGATCTTAGAAATCTAAAATACAGTATCTTCCAGCCTCGCTAGGATAAGGTGGTGAGCAGGGGATTCACAACACAGATGGCCCGAACGCAGGCAGTGTTGCCGAAGGGTGGCAGTGGATTCGTGCTGATGCTGCGTGGCTCGCATCCGTGAAGGGCTGTGGGCCACATGGTGCCAAAATAAAACCTGCGTGAGCTTCCCTCGGCGCTTTCCCAATTCTTCCCGGAGACATCTGGGGGCTCGGGATTTCAAATGGAGAAGGACAGGCTGTTTGGCAAAGCCAGCAGGGCTGAAGCAGGAGCCCTCTCTGCCAGGTCCTGGGTGAGCTCTTCGCGTGCTGTCTGCGCTGCGGTACTGGGGCAGTGAACTCACAGGGAGGGGCTTGGGCAGGGATTTCAGTTGTGCTTGGGAAGTGTCTCTCTTTTGATTCAACCCAGGAAAAGGGTGTCTCACTTTCCTTGTATTTGCACAAATTTTAAAGTGCAGAGTGGTTCTCCTGGGAAGTGCTGGGGACCTTAAGAAATAGCTTTGTGTCCCACTTCTCTAAGAAAGCTCCTCTGTGGTGTTGGATGAAAGTGTCATTACTGTGTGCCTCTTGTCTCCTCATGGCCCATGGCAGTGTGTCCTACCTGACAAAATCCCCCCGAGTTCAGTAGTATTTGCAGGACTGAACCTTCTGAGGTGAATGGCAGAGCCTAGCACCACGAGTGGAGAGACCGGGTCAAATGAACCCTGCCAGCCTGGCTTTGCTAATGCCTTGAGTAGGTTTAACTGGGGCTGCACCCATTTCAAGATAAGCACTCGAGACAAATTGAATTTGCTACTATTATTTGTGTAGTACTTAAAGCATGACTGGAGCTTGAGCTGTCACAGAACCAGCACAGTCCTCTCCTGCTGGCTTGTCACCTCCAGGCTGGGCACATTGCTGGAAATGAGTCCAGTCCAGAGCTGAGCATGAGCTTCTGATCACCAGAGGATGAGAGAGAGGTGGGCAATGATAAACAAGGGTTAGAAAGATGTGGGCAGCCTATCTGTTCTTCGCTTAAGAGTGAGATTTCCCAAATGGATATGCAGCCATAGACAAAGTGATCAAATCCACCCTGAAGTGGTTTTCCTGAGAGATCTGTTCCCTTACAATGCAGAAAACTGTGTAGTCTTGGTTCAGGAAGCAGGGAAGTTCTTTTGGAAAAAAAGGTAAGGAATTTTTCTGTTGTTCTTGAGAGCCAAATGAGCTTTTCTACCAACTTTAACATAAGATGATGAGAAATGCCATAGCGGGTCTGTAGTGCATGACTACAGCATTCTGTCTTTCAAGGAAGCAGCAGCAAATCTTTACTGTCTGAGGAGGGGACACCAGCCTGGCCACTGCTCCCCTCCAGTTCTCCCGGCGCTGACCGTCATCTAACTAAGGATGCTGGTGTCCACCTATTGCCTTTTGTATCTGGCTTGCATCTATTATGTGTGAATTTGTCTTTTATGCTCTTATGCTATCTGAGTTCACAACCTCCTGTAGCAAAACCATCTCAGAAGCTCACACTTTGGAAGTAGTATTTTCTTTTATCTATACGAAGCTCATCTTCTAGCACCAGTAAGCGTACATCTACTACGGAGGGATTTAGTGTGTGACAAATTCTGCATTCACCATCTCTGTGATTTTGTAAACCTCAGTCACATCACCCCCATCAGTTTTCTTTTCCCCAGATGAAAGAGCCCTAGTCTTTTCAGTCTTCTTCTAAAGCAGTTGCTCTGTCTCCTTGAGCATTTTGATAGTCCTTTTCTAACCCCACTGTATGTATCCTGAGGCAAGCAAATCATTGTCAGGTATCTCCCAAGTACAGTGTTAGGCTTCTCAAGCTGTTCTTAATTCATCAAAGTCTCAAAGTTAGGTGGAGAAACAACTAAGAGTTGGTGCTCTCATGTGCAGTGCTTCACTTTGACAATATGGCCATTATAAAAAAAGTGAAGACTGTAGAAACCGAGTGTCTTCTGCTCCAGTGCATCACACTGGGCATGTAAAGTCTGAAAAGGGTTGGAAGTGGTTGCAGATGTGGTGGAGAAAGGATTGATGTCTGATGAGTGTTGTCAGCAAGGGGAGGTGGCAGTGGTAGCGTCACATTCAATGCTAATACACAAAAGTTATGTCTGTTGTAAGCCAGTGTCATGGGCTGGCCTCTGTCCTCCTTGTTTACAAACTTAGAAATACCATTGGTATTCCTCTAAAGTACAACATAATGGTCTTCAAACCCAGGGGTGGGGAACAAACAAAACCACCACTTGACTGAATTAACGTATCTCCTGAGATATTTTTCTCATCTTGATTGAAGTCACCTCTCAGCTTTCCAGCAGATGAGCTGGCAGAGGGCCATTAATAACAGGATCTTCAGGGGAAGAGTTGAGCGATCTCCTGAACTTCTGGTGATTACACAGATCCCTTGAGTATTGAGGCTTTCGGGTGTCTTTATTCCACCCTTCTCTGTGAGTAACTGAAAAGCAAGACCAAACTCTTTGATATATTCTCCAATTTTACAAATAGCTTCTAATCAGCAGAATATAATGATCAGAGAAGTATGTCTATGCCTTGAAGCGCCAATAAAAAGTCAGTTGGTAACAGTGGAGGTTGCTCAAGCTGGTGAAACCATCAGTTGGAGCTGATGTACATTTCGGGGCAATCTCCAACAGGATTTGGTGGGTTCTGTACAGAAATTCAAACTCAGCTCCCAGGAGAAAACTGAATGTTCCCCTCAGACTGCCAGTGGGCAGTAACGTGTAGGGTTGTGCTGCTGCTGTGTTTAACCGAGCACTCAGTAACTGTGGTTGAGTGAGCGCTGACTCTATGTGGTCTCATGATGACTGTGTGTGGCCTTCTGCTTACCTTTGGTCATGGTTAATTCTCCTCACTGTAACTAACACTAGAGAATAGAGAGTAATGATGAAACCTGCTGCTTCCTTAAGTCAAATGAAAGAATCATTGGATCATAGAAAGGTAGGGGTTGGAAGAGACGTCTGGAGGTCATCGAGTCCAACCCCCTGCCAAAGAGTTACCTAAAATATTGGAACTGAAATGATACCAAGATACCCACGAATCCCGTTGGTCGGAACAGCTGCCCTGCCCAATTTCTCATTTAATTGATGAATATATCTGACAATCAGTAAAGGACATTGGGTGACGTGATGGGTCTGAAGACCACAGACCTCCTGTAAATGGTGCCACACGTAGGGTGAGGGAGCAAGAGACATTGTTTGAGATGACATGAGTCTTGCTAACCTCCTTTCTTTTGAATTTTCCCAAACAGGGTCGAGACTGCAGCGTGCCCATTAATTCTTGCATTCAAAATCCATGTCAGAATGGAGGGACCTGCCACCTCACCGAGGCAAATAAAGATGGATTCAGGTAGTAATACAAAGCTCATTTAAAATGAGTTTATAAAATTAAATGTGTTTCTCATTTGCATTAATGAACTATAATGGCTACTTTATGAAAGCTGCTGCATTTGACACTCCTATTTACCACACAAAGTAATTGGTTTCGTTGGTGTGACATATTGTTTCCTCTGAAACAGGCCTCCTTATTTTCTCATAATGGAATATCCTCTAAAGAGCTATTTTGAGCAGATCTTCCTGATCTGCATTGTTATCTGTATGCTAATTTTCCTCGGGGCATATCAAACTCACATATACCCTTTTTTTGTATTTATAAAGTAAGCATCTGTTGCTTGACAACCAGATGCAAAATGTTTTCATACTGAAGAATCTTGTTGGCAAATAGACGTTAAAGAAACAATTAAAAAACGCGGGGAGATTGCCGTGTCTTGAGCACTGTGCCTGAAAGAGAATAACCTTTACAGATGGACGCTATGGATTTCAGTTTTCCCATGTTAGAAAGATGTGGCAAAGGTGGGGATACCCCAAGAGAAGGGCAGAAATTTTCCTGAGGTAGCTGGGAGATTTGTGCTGGCACTGTCACTACTTTAGAGCTAAGAAAATACAAGTTTGAGGCTCGCCCTCTAGACATTAAAGCTGATAGCATTTTAAAATTCTTTTTTAGAGAACCGTTGCTGACATTTTCATAGATTTGGTCCTCTATATTTATGTTATTTCTTGCACAAATATGTGCAAAAGTACACCATGCTGTTTTTTCAATTGCATATACAAAAGCTTCGCTTCTTTAAAGCTCTTCTACATTATTGAGGCTGCTGCTTTGTCCTTTCCTATATATAGCTTCCTATCAATAACAGCTGGAGGGAGACACAGAACTGCAAGGTTTATAAATGGTGTAAGCAGGGAGTCAAACCAGTATATTTTTTCAGTTTGATTCCAGTTTGGTTTCAGCTGTGGTTAAGACTGTTCCAACTGAGGTTAACTGTTTGTTCACCAAGTCAACAAACCCTATTGTCTTGTGGCTGCAATGGGATTTTTTTCCCCAAATATAAAGGCCCAGGTGAAAGTTTGGGTGGCAGGACTTGCAGTGCAGTTAGCACCCCCTTCCCATTCCCCTACCAATGGTAGGATGCCTTTGTGGTTCCAGAAAAGCATTGTGGCTTCTTTTTGCATCCCCAAATCCCTCCTGCGGGAATGAGGCTTCTGGTTTGCCCTGTGGGTGGGATGAATAAGGGAGCAGAAAATGAAAGAAATGCCCCAAAGCTTCCCCGTGTCTCCGTGCCTGCCTTCAAGAATTCCCCCCTTACAGAAATGGATCCAGCACGTGCTGGACACAGGAGAACACTGGTGATGTCACGGTGGAAAATGGAATGAAGGCTGATGTCAGGTTCTGTTGCAAGTAACACCCCGAGGCTTTCCAAGATGGGAGGAGTAAATCACAGATGGCCGTGTCCCCATGGGGGGCACTTTAGAGCTCAGCCTGAGCACCTGTGACAAAGCTCTGAGCAGAGCAGAAGAGCCCATCTCCTGGGTGGAGATGTGTTTGCAGGGTTTATGGTGTGTGGTGGTGGGAGAAGATGAGGAGGCAGCTCTGCATACCATAGCACATGCAAATGGTAATGCTGCTTGACAGGACCCCTAGATTTCGGTGCAACCACTTCTCTGACCTGGTACACCCCTTCTTGATTCAGATTTTAGCAGGCCTGGCAATTTTTTGAGTAAAAGTAAACATGCAGTTTCTACTTGAGAGAAAGAAAGGTCTGGTGGTCTTCAGTTCAGGCTTCCTTCTGGTCATCCTCATGTAATACTGTTTAGCTAGCTCTTGCCAGATTCTGCCACAGCAAAGTTGTACCATAGTAGAATATCTGTTTTCTGTCTCACAGTTGTCATTTTTCAAACATCTAGCTGATACTGAAAACGTGCTAGTAGTAAAACATTTTATAACAGCCATAATACTAGAGTGAAAGGCTACAGCTTGGATTTTGGATCGGGTTTTTCTTTAGCATTTTTATTTTGGTCTGTGGTAAAAAGTTTTGAATGACCTGAAATGAAATCTACTTCTGAATTTTTCTCACGAATAATTTTACAATTTCAGAGCCTTTGCTTCGGTTCCAAATGGACGTTGTCGTCGAGATCCGTTATAAAACCGCAGCGGTGGTTTTGTTGCTTAAAAACATTTGAGGCTTTTCAGGGATGGTTGCTGCTTTTATAGTCATTTATATAGTTTCACTTGGTCCAATAAAGGACACATAAAACCATATCTCATCAAAATCTTGCTTCATAATATTGAATGATCTGTTTATGCCTTGCTCTGTTTTCTCTCCAAGCTTTTAATTCAGGCAGTCCCTAGCCCCAGCTGCTCTGGAGAAGAGGAGCTTGGAGCTTTAGCGTGTCGTAGAGAAATGCAGCGTGGGGATGGAACGGTCCGTGACGGGGAATATAAAGACACATTTTGAGATTGAATTTGGTTGCTTGGGTTGGTTTGGTTTGGTTTTTTTTTTGTTGGAAATCTCCTCTCCAGTGGATGGCAGCAGTCAGAGTTACGTGCATATAAATCGTGTTCATGGGGATGGGAAAACACCGCCTTAGATTATATGCTCTGAGGAAGCGGATGTCAAAAACATTTTCATGAGAGGCCTCCTTGGATTTTTCTGTTGTGTGGCCTGTAAAAGAAATTATATCTTCTGTATATTCTCTTCCCTAGGGAAATATATTCATACACAAGCTCTGCTGCCAAACTTGTCAAATCTTTACTCTTGTAAAAAGAAACTTAAGCCAAATCTCTCTCCCTGTGAAATGCCAAGCAGTTTAACTCTCAAGTTTCTGCAGCCTTAGACAAGAAAATTACCTTTTAAATAATGCTAAGGTGGTGATGTTCCCCAGGCACGGGCAGGAAATTCAGAGTTATGACTGAGATTCCAGCCTGACTCGCCCGCTGTGCCTGGTACCCACAGGAGCTCGCAGCAGCAGGGGATGGAGGCGCTCAGATTTGTTGTAATAGCAGGTCCTGATGGGACAGCTGAAGGGCAGAGGTTCAGCTGGAGTTCTTCAGTCCTTCTTGGCAGCTTTTATTCTTGTACTATTCCAGTTCTGAGTAATTCTGAGGTAGGGATGACTTCTGTATGAAAGAATGGTTAAGTGGCATCGTGTGGCTCCGGGGATTAGAAAGGTGAAGTTCTTCCTCCCTTTGAATTGCTCTTTCTAATCTAATCTATGTCTTCTTTGACAAAAGGTTGCCAAAAAAAGGTCTTTATTGAGAAGGATAAAAAAAGAGATGGTCAATCAGATGTGTCCTGGTCATTTAGCATGCCTGTAAGGGAGGCTTTGACAAAGGAGGCAGAGCTCTCAGCTCTGCTTCAGTTAGCCACAGGCAACCAGCTGCTCTTTGATAACCTACAGTGTTGCGAAGCAAAGTCTCTGATTACTTTACCTTCTCTCCATATAACCCCCCCTTCATTTTCCAGAGCGTTTTCTTTAGCATTTTTCCACAAACCTTAAGTTCCCTCATAAATGTAAAAATCCTGCAACTGATTAACTCCCTAGTGTTAATTCTGCCTAGTTCAAGGAAAGACATTGCACTTCCAGACTTACAGGCTACTCCATTGGGATGTAGATGTAAAAATCTCCTTTACCAAGAAACTGTAATATTCCCGAAGAAGTTGGGACTGTCTCTGTTGAAAAGCTGATTTTTGTGAATGTGATGCACTGTAGGCATGCCTGTTTTAATGAACAGATGCTGAACTCTTTCATTAGGGTTTATGAACAAAAAAAAAGGAATATAGTAAACTTCCAAAATTGTCAGTATACTTCAGCTCCAAAGGTTTGCCCCCCAAATGTTGTCGTTAAGTTCCGTGTTCCCTTGCGCTTTCGGTGGATAATGGGGTTTGATTTAGTTCTTTATTTTTAGAAAAGCATGACACGAACAGAAAATCCCTAAACTGGAGGAATAGGGAATTTGGACCTTTAAGAGATCACAGCATCTTAGAAAATAGTTCTTTCCTGCATGGCCCCATTGTTTCCGAGGTCCAAATGAAATGCTGTCTCACACCGCTTCGCTATTTAGTGAGGACAAAGCTTTCATCATTGTCTCTGGAATTAATTTTCTCTCTCGGTCAGCTGGAACCCAAGTTTGATGACCTTCCAGTCACTGCAAACTTCATTTTTCTTCTAAGCTTTTTCTGGGAAAATACATACAAACAGTCCCAAGCTGCAACTCTTTCAACATATGGTTCAATCCAGGTCCCAAACTGTATGTTTTATCTTTTTATTTCAGTCCTCATATTTGGCACATTTGAATGCAAATCAAAATAAAGACTCGTACGTAAGCAATAATGTAAAGACTCCCTATAATACATAGGGACTAGTAGCCAAATGTCATCAATTATGCTGACATTTCCTTCAGCATGGAATGTGTCATAATACAGAGCAATTGTACGTTAACAATCCCACATGTATTGTTACTAATGGTAACTCTACTGAGCTGAACCATTACTGTGATAGTATTTAATAATGTCATTTCTAATTGCATACATCCAAAGCTGTCCCAGTCCTTTTGTGGAAGGAAAAGGGTGTTATATTTGCAGAGAAATAGCCAGCACAAAGCTACTCTTGTTACTTTTCTTTAAATGGAGAGAAAACTTCGTGCTCCCAAGCTGAGACCTTGGATGCCAAGTTGCAGCCTGCAGCATATTTTTATGGCTGAGTTATAAAATCCTGAAAATGGGGTTTTGTAATCGAAAAGGGAGACATGATGAATCTGTCACTGTATTTAATTAGATGTCTTTAACCCCCTCCCCAACGCTTGCATTGCCACAAAAGATGGTGTGCCAGCTCTTCTCTCTTATCTGCCTCCTGTGATCCTCTGGATCATTGCAGGGTCAGCAAGAGGACATATTTTATTAGCAATAATGAGCTTGAGACAGGAAAAGAAAATATTTCTTATTGATTTATTGTGTCCTAAATTAGATTTATTTGAGCAGTTTGGCTTTGGTTATTCACGGTGAAGGTTTTCTAGCTCTCATGACCTATAAATGGTCCCTGCAGAACTGAATGAAGATGACTGTTAGCCTGTGACCTATATGCCTGTTCTGTACTCATCTAGAAGATCGTGCTGTTGTGGTGACTCAAGACACATTCCCTACCCTTTTTTCTTCCACTTTGTTGTTCCCTTAGTTTTTGAGGTTGCACGTGTCATGAAGAATCTGACCTTATCCTCAGGCTCCAACCTAGGACCTACTGAAGGTGGATGTAGAGCTCTGGTCCATCCTGCTCTTGGGTGTCCCCATGTTCTCCTCAGTCTGTGGTACACAGGGGGAAGCAAATGTCATGCTGAGAGCAACCAGCCCAGAAGTGCTACAGATTTCTTCACAGATTCTTAAGACATCCTATTTCTCCAGAGCATTCCCCACCTCAATCTCATGACTCTTGCATAAAGCAGGATAATCACCCCATGTCCACTTTGTCCATCTGAGCTGGAAAATGGTGCCCTGCAGCTCTCTCTGCTCTGGAAATTCTCCTGCTTTCAGAAAGCAGTGGATGGCAATTAGTGTGAATGCTCTGGAGCTTTCTGGTTTTCATCCTCATCAATCAGCAGTGCTTTACATTTGTTCCCTTCCTTTTCTGCCACCAGAACTTGCATGGGAAAGGAAATGAACAGCTGGGTGAACGTGTAGTTGGACTGAGAGTCAAAACAACCCTTCCCTTACACACACACGCTTTCTGTGACCAGTGAACAGCAATCCTGATGCTTCAGAACTATCACTTCAGATATCATTGTCTTCTTAGAAGCCACTGAAATTACTGGAGCACTTAACACACATTTTTAGACTCTTCTAGGAAACTGTGGCCTCCACCTCTTCATCACTTATAACTAGTTTAAAATATAAAGGTTCTCTTAGCAACCGTAACGTCTGGATCTGGAGAGGAAACAGAGATTGAAAACAAAATTGAAGTCATTCTTCCACCACTTAGTTTCTTCTACTGCCTCTAGGGACCATACATCACAGCCTTGTGAGATAAAATATTTAGTGCAATTGTTCCTCAGTGGCGTCCACATCGTCACAGACCCGTTACCAGCGCTGCCATTGTTTGTGTGTTAGTTGGATTATGTAGGTATCAGCAGCTCCTCTGCAGCTCCCTCAGCTTCTAGCTGTGGAAGAACTGAAACCTGAGTGCAGTTGTAAAAGCAATCATTCGCAAACATTTCTTGTTTGGACGAGTGATAAAGTGGTAATGAGAAGAAAATGTCCATGTCTGTGAACTCAATTCAAGCCCTTGCTCTTTAAAGAGAGAGAGCTATCTAAAAGCTGCCAAGTTGCCCTGCGTTGTGCAGTCCTCAGTAGGCGAGTATCCACATACTCACAAAATCATTAACAGGGAGGCCAAGGATTTTAATATTGTGATGAGTGCTTAGTCTCCTGTCCTGGAGGTGCTTGCTTCAGTTCAGGGCAAGGATTAGCAACAAGGCAAGCAAAGGGGAGCTTGACAGAGGCTGTCTCCTGCTGATGCTTTTGTGTCTCATGTAAATAATTCCATGACCCCATGAACCATTACCAAACGCATAGGATTAAAGTGCTCTGTACTACTCCAGCAGTTCACTTTTATATGTTTTAATTTCAGTTTTATACCTCAAATCTCCTGCCCCTTCATATCTGTGCTAACTCATATTATTTTTTTCTTTCTCTAAAGCTGTTCTTGTCTCCTTGGGTATGAGGGGGAGAGGTGTGAAATAAACCCAGATGACTGTGAGGATAATGACTGCGAGAATAACTCTACATGTGTGGATGGCATCAACAACTACGTCTGTCTCTGTCCTCCTAATTACACAGGTAAGAAAGGACCACAGCCAAAGAACACGAATCTGTGAGGAGTGCCTGAAGGGAAGAGCCCAAATGCATGTTGTCTTTGCCCATGAGTGTATAATTAACCACGAATCTAGTCCCATTTTGAAACAGCCTGGATGTCTTACTGGAAAGGTGTTAGTGCTACCAGTATTGCGATACACGAGCTCACAAAGGCGGCCACTTTTCTGAGTCAAAATACTGATGCCTCATTGTAAAATGCATTAAAAAAAAAAAAAGGTGAAGTTTCAGGTGTCAGAGAAATCTGCACTCCTGCACACACATTCTCTAAATGTATTTCAGAAATATTCCCAGTACTGAGTGAGTCTGATACACATCTGTTCCGAATCTTGAAAAATAAAACTAGTTGCTGGTTAAATTGTGGTAGGAAAATAGCTTTTGGGGCATGGCTTTCACCTGAGATCACAGAGGTCCACATTTTTTAAATAAAATGAGCCTGACAATGTGCCATTTACACTCATTATGTCTATTTCACAAATGGAGAAGCAGAGGCTGCGTCAGAACCTGTAGGCTTGGTTGTAGTCTTCAAGGTGCGCCCGTGGCAGTTAGCCCAGCTCAGCAGATGTGCGGTCACCTGCCGAGTCCACGGTGACAGGAGCTGGTGACTGAGCTAGAAACGGAATCACAGTATCTCCAGCGTCCATCCTGCATTTCAGATAAATTCCTTCCTAAACCCTCTGCAAGTGCAGAAAGCCTCCTACCTGGAACCTAAAAATGCTTTTTCTGCAGTCATTTCTGGAGCGTACCGTTGAGTCATTCCAACTGCGTTCGCACGGCCTTCCTGGCTCAGCATGGAATGGCGAGGAAACACCTGCAACAGTTCCTCCTTCCATCCTTTGAAATGGGTTTATTACCTCCTAAGCATGGAGAAGTAATGAAGGGCTTCTTGTACACTGGAATATATTACATGTCAGGGGATTTAATGAGGATCAAGCTTGAGTGGCTGAGTAAGGCAGGAGGAAAGCTTCTAGAATTTCCAAACTCTTAAAATACTTTTGTGGCCGATGCAAAGGAGGCCCATGTAAATCTTTAGCTCAGAAAAGCCTTATGACTTTAATGTACATTTATTGGAGTTCTAAAATGATCTTTCTGCCAAAAACTGAAAAACTTCAGCTTAGAGTAAAGAGTTTTGCTTACAGGATGTCGAGCCCATTGTGCTTACTTGTGCACTATTTATGGGAGCTATTCTTGGGTGGTTTCTTTACATTTACAAGAGGAAATATATTTGCCCAGCCAAGAAAAGATTTATCTAGTAAGTATCTGAATCCAGTGTATATGCAAATGTGCTTTCCTTTTCATAAGCACATTGCAGATTTTCTATTCTTTTTTACACAAAAAAGGTATGGAAGAACTAGGTTGGGATTTCTTCTCAAATGACAGTCTGGGTAGGGGACAGAGAACTCACGTGATACCTCAGAATCTGTTTGGAAATATCTTAAATCAACTTCCAGGTTTTTTTTTTTTTATTTTTTTTTTTAACCTCAATATTATCTACGCTGTGTTTATGCTTATTAGCAGGAGCTTGTGGGATACGACACCCCAGTCTCGTAATGCAGGATAGCACACGTTATGTTTGTGGTCACAAGGCAGGCTTTGACAATAGCTTTGACAATTGAAACAAAATGAGATTTTCAGGAAGAGCAGGAAATACTTCTGGAAAATGCATTATGAATTGTTAAGTGGAAAAGGTTGCAAAAATAGGAATGTTGCTTAAATTAGAAATCTGAAGGGTTACAACAGTTCATGTTGCTTAAAAATTGGAAGAGTTTAGTGAACTGTGATGAAAGAATTGCCTCAACCTGCTTTACCTCCATGTTGGAGGGGGTGATTCCATCAAAGCGGATCAGTCACCTGGAGGGACTCACTGCAGTGCAGCTGGCTGGGCTGAAATGTCCCTAAGTGGTGCACCTGGCCCTTGCAGAGCAGACAGGCAGGGACAGCATAAAGTGGCTGGAAGAATTGAAGCCATCAGCCAAACAAAAGCTGCATACAAGCCAAGCAGATCTGAGACATGGTTTTGAGAGTCCTCTAGGAGCTGAATCCAAACACAAGAAATTGGCCCTCCTCAAAAGGTGCTTGACTGAACGAACATCAGCTAAAGAAATGCCATGGGAGCACATAGGTGAGTCGTGAAGAAGCAGACAGAGTGGCTGAACAAGTCCAGATGATATGTTTTTATCAGTGCTATCAAACAAGAGTAGTTGGTTCTAGATATCAACTGGACTTGTCAGCAGATTAACACAAGTTAATACCAGCATGCCTTGTGTTACACTGGAGAGCAGACTAGATGCTTCGGTTCTGATAACCTGTGATGTTTTGAGCAATGTTCAGGCTGTTGGTTGTAGATGCCCAGCTCAGCTATTGCAGATTGTTTCTCTTCTTGCCTCTAGAGGCAGGCAGGCTCTGGTAGCACCGTGGAGTAGGTAGGTAGGCTGAGTCCCTCCTCATTCTTGTGGGCTTAGTTGCCATAATACTGGCAAGATTGCAATGATTTTACAGTAAACCCTGCATGCATGTAATAAATGTGTGTTGTAAGGCAAAGAATAGTCTGAGTACAGGGAGGAAGAAGATCCAATAGCATGTGTGTGTGTTGTTCTGTAAGAAATATCTGGGGTCCCCCTTAGTTTAGTTAATTAATGGTTAAATCATGGTAGTAAATCTTATGTTGCTAAATGAAATGCAAATTAAAAATGCATGTGTTGGAAATGTTGGCTATTGCCAGAGTTGCAGTATGCAGGGTTCGGGTTTTTTTGTACCTTAGTATTTTCCTGCTTTATATTCTGCCTCTCTAACTTTACTTGTTACAGCCTTTTTAGGAAACAGTATCTCAAATATCAATGAATAATTTTTTCTTTCATTGGTTAGAATAATGAAGGCCAAAGAGCTTTCTTCAATTAGTAACTTTCTGCAGTATTTTCCTTTAAAATTCTTTGACATTCCCCCCTCTCCAAGTAAATGAAAAATGGCCAATTTGCTAAGTGACTGCTGAGGGAAGGAATTTCCCACACTCCAGATCTATTTCACTTTCATTTAAAAAAAAAAAAAAAGAAGAAAAAAGAAAAAAAGACACCAAATCCCCTCCACACACATAAAATAACCCTCCTTCCTAGTTCATTTCCATCTAACAGCTTTAAACCAATGAGCAAATACAAATGGATTCTTTGAAATAGGTAAACATAAGTTAAAAGATGATGAAACTGAGAGGGAGGGTAGGCAAGCACATGGCTGAGTGCCATAGAAAAGAGTCAAGCCCTTTCCTGCACCACCAGGTTTCCTCACCGTTTTTCAGGTCAATATTTGCAATGTTTGTTGCCTGTATTTGCATAACAAACCAATATTCACGCTACGTAGCAGAGTCCTGGTTTTTATTGTCAGCTGAAGGCTTATTTTTTCCCTCTCCCCAACTGATTCTTTTAATCCTGAAGCTAAATTATAAACATGTATTTCCACTTGGATAATCCTGTACCCAGATTGCTGAAGCCTGAGCAGTCTGTGGGCTGGTTCACAACCTGGCTGGACCCCTGGATGGATTATAGCTCCTCCTTACAGTTTGGTAGGCTTTCCTCCGCTTCAACAAGAAACATTGGAAGAAAATGGAGCATTGAAAGAGGAAGCTATGAATGAGATCAGGCAGAGGGGAATCTAATCAGGATTATTTTCCTTTTTGTATTTTTCTAATTTTTGTGTTTTTGGCTTTAACAAGGCCTCTTTCCCACTGTTGATATAAACACTGTGCTGTCTCCCAAGCTTTGTGGGTTAGAAATGTATGAATTTTATTCTACAATTTTTCCCTTCCCTTCCTTTTTTCTATTCACTACTGTCATAGACCTTCTTGAGAGGCATCACTGCTTTGCTTGTAGTTCTAGGTTCAACTATAGAATGTCATACCTCCAGAAGAGACCCTCTCCTGAGTCTCTCTGTGCTCTGCACTTTCACTTGAGGAGGTGTCCAGACACAGATAAAGGACCAAATGGGCTCTACCAACCATGTGCTATCTGCTTTGAATGATTTTATGCTTTAGTCGATAGTTTATTTTGTTCAGCTTCTTTGCTGTGGCTTTTCCTTCTTCCTGTCTGATTGTAGAATCAGAAAGCAGAAATATGAAGCACTTGCACCCAGAAAATATCAGGAAATATTGCAGTTTTTCCTAAGGATGCTGAAAAGCCTCAGAAAATAGTCACACCTCTTTGTTCTGAAACCTAGAAAAAGTAAAAATAAAAAAACCTAGTGGCTTCTAGTACTGGAAATAGGTCTTTTTTAAAGTACATGGCATCCCATGGTGGGGAGAGGGAGGAGCAAGTGTTCTAAAATAGTTTGTTTCCCTGGGAAAAAACTGCAAGCGGTTTTGTATCACAGAAAAAAAATAACTCTCTGAAAACAAAACAAAACAAAAAAGCAAACAATGACAACAAAAAAGCTAGAAACTATTTCTGGTTTTATGTGTTTGGAAGACAAGCCTAAGATCTATTTTACCTTAGGGGACCTTGTGGTGTCCTGTGGTAGATGGTATCTGGAATTTTTGCAGTGATGCTACTTTTAGACAGCACACTATTCACTGTCAGGGGTTCTGATCCCCTTTGCTGGCGTGTCTGACCCTGGCAGTGCTGCCTGGCCAAAGCCAAGCACTTAGCCAAGCCAAAGGACTCTGGAAGAAAGAAGTTCTGTGGTGACTTGTGGCTGACAGTCTTTGCTGGAGCCCCCCAACCCGTCTCCCATTGCTGAGCATTGTGAGGCTGATTTGCAACAATCCCTGAGATGGGCACCAGTGGCAGCTGCGTGAAGCTGAGTTGAACCATTGCACTGTAGGTTGTTTTCTCCCTTCTAAGTCTATAACTGGGTGTTTGATATAGGAAGAGGAAGTTTTTAGGTAGCATGGTTCAGCCTTGTGGTTCCACAAGGATCTGGGCTCCCTGCTGAACACTGAAGGCTTAAACAAGCACTTAACTATCAGCATCTTTTAAAACTTTGGAACTTCATCTGTAATTTCCTCGAGACAAACAAAGAAAATTGTGGTCAGAGTTTGGTGTAGTTTCTTTCTTGCTTTTATTTGAAGGAATTCTGCCTTACATGGAAGTTTCTCAGTTTTAGTTACTTGGCAATGTGAAGTGTGTTTGCTTTCTGTGCAAAAAATAAAAAGGCACCCACATTTCCCACTTGTCTAACTACGAATGTGAAGTGCTGGAAGGTTTTAGCTTTGTTTAAGAACCTAATCCCCCCAGCCCTGTTTTATTAAGAGAGAACCACAAGTCATTACTATCAGATTGGACTCTCTTATCTCATTGTACTGGGGCTGCAGAAGGAAATAGCACAGTAACTGGCAGTGCTGCAGCCTGTCTTCAGTCTCAGTATGGGTGTCCTGTCATGTTGGAGCTCTCAGCTCCAGGATTATGTTCCTGCGCTGGCAGAGGGGTGGACTTGATGATGTCCAGAGGCCCCTTCCAACCCCTAACATTCTATGATTCTTCCTCTGGTCTCATTCCCATCTGTAAAATATAACATGTGATGTTTGGGGAACCAGATATGCTGGACAATTTCTCTCTGTTCATCAGGATCACAGCATATCTCAAAGAAAATGGAATCTCAGCTGCTACTGTCTTGAAGGATGGGTGGATGGAGTATCATCCTCAGAGGGGATTCATGATTCATTAAATCCAGTCTGTGGAGAGAGTGAGCAGTTAAACCACAGGCCCATTACTTAGGTGCTTACTGGCAGGAGGTGCCTACTGCACAGGTGAGCAGAGTCCACCTAGGGACAGCCCTGTACTCAGCACTCCGAGGCCATGGTGGTGACCATGTTAGAACTGCCAGCAGGAAATAAATAAATCTTTCTGCACGTCAAGAGTCCTCTGTTGGTTCGAAGACCATTTTGGGTTTACGTGGAAAGGTTTTGGTAGCAGGAGAGGAGGGGGCCTGTAGGGATGGCTGTCGTGAGAGGAGATCAGGAGCTGCTCCCCTGTCAGACTTGCCACTGCCCAAAGCTGATCCCATCAGCAACACTCACAGAAAAATGTGAGAAGCAACTACGCAAATATCAAGGGAAATGAAGACAGGGGAAGAGGGACTCTGGGTGCTGCAGCAGAAATTCCCCTGCAGCCCATGGAGGAGACCACAGTGAAGCAGGTTGTCCCCCTGCAGCCCATGAAGGACCACGTCAGAGCAGCCTGAGGAGGACCCCATGCAGGGCAGGTAGATGTGCCCTGAAAGAAGCTGCAGCCAATGGAGAGCCCATGCAAGGAACAGGCTCCTGGCAGGAGCTGCAGCCCATGGAGAGGAGCCAGTGTAGAGGCAGGTTTTCTGGCAGGAACTGTGTCCCTTCAGTCTGTTCCTGAAGAGCCATATGCCACGGAAAGGACCCGTGCTGGAACATTCTCGAAGAACTGCAGCCTAGGGGAAGAAAACATGTTGGAGAAGCACATGAAGGACTATCCCATAGGAGGGACCCCACACTGGAGCAGGGTATCGGTATGAGGAGAAAGCAGTGGCAGAGACAGTGTTATGAAGGGACCACAACCCCCATCCCCCCATTCAGACCAGCATGAGCCTACAGTGTGTGTGGTGACCTGGCAGCCCTTGAAGGACATCTGAGAGAATGAATGGCATCTCTGATGTGACTGGATGCCCTAGATTGTGGGAGTAATGGAATTGATCCCCGAGGGATTCCAGACAAATCACATAATGGAAAAAACACCCATATGAAGTAACACGGCTCACAAACGTAGGGGGTCCAGCAAACTCAGGATCTCTTCCAGACACCACAGTTCTGAGGGATAACGGTATTTGCGAGTTACCACCTTCCAGAGCTCTGGAAATTGCTTTTGTTACTCTTGTACATACTGTGATGTTGTGGCGTTTGTGATGTTGAATGTGATCTTTCATACCTTGGCAGTGTGTAGAACTGGAGCACATTCCTTCTGCAAGATTCAGAAATAAAGGCTCATTATTTCTGCACCCAGATCTTGTTGCTCTCCCCTTGTTTAACCTTGAGATTGGAAAAATTCTTCCTTAATTCCGAATAGCAAGCCACTTTGGGAATCTCGATGTGGAGTCTAGCTTCGAGTTCACACTTGATAGGCCAAAACTTGATACCTGAAAACTCAGATTGGAGTTTTTAAAGCATTAACACAGAATAAAAAGCTTAAAGTAACTTTTAGTTCTTTGCCTGCTCAGTATTGTGTGTGGTGTTTGTCGAGCGAGAGCAAACTTCATTAGTAATGCAGAAAGAGAGCTTTGGTCTAGTGCATTCCAGGTAGTTTCTCTTCTGTTTTGGTGCATTTGCTACTGACAGATTTTCACCGAGTTTCTCTTCTCTTCCTTGCAAGATGAAACAGTGTGGAAGTAAAAAAAAAATCATGCTTTTATTTTCTAAGATGAGCCTGAAATCTTTTTCATCAAACATCAACAACATTCCTAAGTGAATTATTTTCTTGGAGGAACATCCTATGTCTGTTCCACCCAACTGTTTTAGGTTCTGTGTTTTCCTGAAATTTCCAATTGGCACTGACTGCTTTTTAATCACTGAAAAGGAGACGGGGAGAAGAAAATACAAACCCCATTTCTTCTGGTGCAAGTTATTAGATAGAAAATGAGTAATCTCTTATGAGAAAAACAGTACAGTATTTTTTATTAGCAGTAAAGAGAAGATTTCCATTCTGACTTACCTGGCAAAGTTCAGAAGATTGCAACACACTATTTAACCACTCAAAGATATCTCTTCTCCCTGGGCAGCCTGTAAAAGTTTTCTCTGTGGATGAAGACCAGGCTTTCTTCATCCTTTCTTCACTGTGAGCACTTCCCTTTCCTCAAGTAATATTGTGAAATTCTTGACAGCATTTTTGCTTTTAGTCCTCCAGGCCCTACAAAAGCTTCTCTCACATTAAGGATGAGAATATTTTCTGTGTTGCTTTATCAGTTCCTTCATGAATATTATCTCCGAATGAGAGAATAAAGTATCCCACAACCGACATATGAAACAACAGAAACACTGTTGAACTCGTTGGCAAACTGGTGGTCTAGATTTTGTTTTCAGAACTGCAGTTTTACTTACAGATAAATAAGGAAGTACTATTACTGCATCCAATCTTTTCTACTGATTAAGGAGAAGTAATTTAATGGGGATCCTTGCTTTCAAAAGTCTAATGTGGCATGAAATAAATAGCTCTCGTGACAACACGGAATGGGAAAAAAGCAAGATGATTATTAAACTGTTTGTAAAAGTCATCTTTATTGCTCTATTGTTTTGGCTTCATTCTGAGACGTATGGGAGGCTATAGCAAAGCCTAAGCATGTTTCTTGGCAGCTCTTCATAAGCAGTGAATCCTGTGAAAAGTGAATGTGAAAAGCCCCAAGAAATTGATGATTTTGCTGAAATATGTATATATAGTTTTTCTTTTTTTTTCTTTTCTTTTTTTTTTTTTTTAATGCATGAGACAGCAGCAGTGGAGATCTACCTGTTAGCACAACTTGGTTCTAATCTGAAAACTGAAATTTTTATGTGGCAAATTGGACCGATTCCTTCATCTGTCTAATGCTTCCCTCTCTTAAATGAGCACTAATTACCAGCATGTTACCAGCAGCTGTAAGAAGCTTGAAATGCAGTGCCCACAGAGCTGAGGATGTTCTTGTCTTTATAAAGGTACCTTCTTCATATCACACCTCAGTTCCACAGACCACAGAACACTATTGACCTAATAGCTCTGGCTGCTATGAAAAAAATCTGATGGCATAAATGTTTTTTCTCTTGTATATATGGCACGGTGTTAACCTGTTCTTCATTGAGGTGCACTGATGTTCATCTGTTGGCTTTGCCTTTGATGAAAAAGTGTGCCTTGATGAGAATAAAATCATTATTTGGGATTAAAAAAAAAATGCTTAGCTGCTTAGGAAAGAAATATAGTTGTCATTTTCTTTTCTTTCTACTTCTGGGAAAGCATTACACTGAAGTTTTCTGTTGTTCTAGCCCGATCAGATATCTTCCACAAAGAGGACCGGTGCTGCTAGAAGTTGGCCTAAGATTAATGTCCAGTTTGTTTTTAGGTTCACATAGCTATCCAATGAGAAAATTGGACTAGACCTTTAATTGCTGCACAGAGAAGCAGCTCAGTGTCACTCCCCCCTCCCCCCAAAAAAGAGGATCATGTTTTTCCTCTGATACGGACATTAAAGCGGCCAATGAATATTGCACTCTCAGGTCCGAGGGCAGATATTTTGGCCCAGATAGTTTCTGAGTGAAGAAAATATGAGAAAGTCTTTGTGTGGCTGGTGCCTTGGGTTTTGCTTTTTAGAAAGTGTTTTATTTCCCTGGCATGCTTTCTGCAGCATCTAGTCAACACTGGTGGAGCCTGAAATAACGTATCGAGAGGTATTTTCTTCCTGAGATGAGGCTGCTCTAGCTGCAAGGCTTCCCAAGTGAGCTCCCTAATGAGTGATAGATGGGAAAAAGAGCAGGAAGGATCCGTAAATGTTCCAAGTTTTGCCTGAGAAATGATAAATTTTTTGGATGCTGTGTTTGGTACCTAGCCTAGAATTCTCCTACATTTTGATAGTGGTGCCTTCAGAATGACACAGTGAGTCATAATATTTGACATTTGGGGAGATTTTTACTGGATCTCTAAGCACTTGTCAAGACTTTAGAAGAATAGTTTAAGAAGAATTATGATTTCCTTTGAGAGTTTTTAAAACTGTTCTTTTCTTCTTTTTTTTTTTAAAAGCCTGTTTCCTTTTCTTCAAAACAACAACCACCAAAAAAAAAAAGAGAGAAAGAAAAGAAAAAGGAAATAGAAACCTCAAAAGTATGTATTGGCCGTTTCCAGTGAAAAGATAGTTGAAGGCATCTATCCACACTGTATTCAGCTATTAAATGATCTCCCAAAAATATTCCCAGTTTTAGATCATTGAGTTCTTTTCATGTCACCAGCCAGTTCCTTATTTTCATGTTTATTTACACATAAGATTTGTAGCACACAGGGGACACGAGGGATACCAAGATGATGAACTGGCAGTTGTTCAGGCATTGTAGGGAGTTCTGACCCTGCTAATGTTCGTGTCTACCCAAAGGCCAAGGGAGCCTCTTTGCTGCTTGGTATTTGGGAGGGTCGGTGGGTTGTGGATTGGGGGATTGCTTAGCAAGCAGACCTGTCTCCAGTTCTGCCACCTCAAAAATGTGCTAATAGCTGTCCCAAATGACAGCCATGTTCATATTTGTAAGACTTGAATGTCTCTAGTTGCTTTTGAGGAGTAACAAAGTCCAATGGCAAACCTCAAGTCCAGTGAATGATCTGTTTCCACAGTTCCCATGGATTTGCAGCATTTGGCACATCCCCTTTCCTGAGCTGGATGCATTCATTACATTTGCCCAAGATTTGTCCAGAGCTCTAAAAAGACTTGGCCGTATTTAATAGCAGTGGCTTCCTGGGATTCTTTGGCTCCCGATGGAATTGGTTGTCTTATAACTGGCACTATGAGCAATGAACTATCCACAGCAGATTGCTGTGCCAGGCTTCTCCAGTGCTGCCAAACCCAGCCCACCAGAAGCCATGAGGGTATGGGTGGCATGTGAATGCAGGGTGTATGTGGTAGTAGCCTCCAGGGTTTGTATTCTTCCTCCACTTTCTCACTTCTGCTTGAGAGCTCTCTAAGCAAACATGTTATATCTTCCATGTTTGAAACACGCCAGCAAAAAATGGAGTCGTTTTTACAAGTCCATATTATACTTCCATTGTAATGTGAAGAGTCGAATACAGAGCTGTGTAGCTTGTACTGTAGGGAGACATAACCTGAAGGAGTGACCTGGGGGCATTAACAACTTAAACCATACCTGTCACCACCAGAGTCACCCTCAAAATTGTTCTCTCAATCACCCCTGCCAGAGCACGAAACTGAGAAAAGACAGTTGGTTCTGATTTGCATTTTCCATCTGCATTTTCATCTTTATGGTTTGCTTGGCTTGTGTTTTCAAGTGTTTCTCTGTAGCTACTAGAGTTAGAAATGTAAAGATTCGTGAGAAAGGGGTTACTCTTAAGACAGGTGGAGCTGCAGCTTCATGAAAATACTGCTATGACATTGCCAGCCCACCAGTGCCTCCCACCTTATCCTTCTTCCCCACACTGCCCACTTGTTGCTCATATGATGGTGTGTGCTTTGTATAAGCACATGAAATATGCACGACCTTGAAACCCTGCAGATGCGGTCTTCTGATAGAGCTGCGTAGGGGACTGTGGGACTGTAGCTTTGGGGGGTTCCGTGTTGAGAATACCTGACCTTTGCTTTTCTTGCAAGGCTTTGGGAGGTGTGGGGTAGGTTTCTGTTGGTTTCTTGGGAAGGCAAAGCTTTCTGTGGTCTTTGGCTGGATCTCAAATCCTGGGGTACTGAAGTGTGACCTAATAATTTAGGACTCAAGAGAAGGGTGTGTATTTAAATAAACTATCTGCGTTTGAACACTCTACAGCTATTAATTATTAACATTTACACAAATCCAGGGAGATGCACGGCATGTAACACACCATACCTAGAAACAGCTGAGCTGAGCTTACATCTGATGGATTTCTTTTTTTTTGAAGACATCATCTCCTGTGAGCACAATAGAGCTAGCACTTTTCTTATAAATAGTGAATGTTTTATAATTGCATGCAGTCCTAAAGCTGGTTCCTATTATTGAGAGTCGCAGAGGTTTTGGGGAGGAGGGTTTGTGGGTTGTTGTTCTTTTCCAGAATGATGTCCCATCAGCTTCTTTGGCAGAGTATGAACTATGGCTAAAATATGCTTCAGTGTGAAACTGTAACAGTCTAACGAGCAACTTTGCTTGTGTGCCACTTTCTTGCTTTGATGTAAGAGGTTCTGGGTCAGGAACTGCCCATGTGATCCTTAGTCTGTCTTCAAGTGGAGTTTATATGGAAGGTTTTTTACCAGACTTTCAAATTCATGTGATAGAAGCAGTACAGTATAGGTCAAAAGAGCCAAATTTAATGAAGTCTCACGTGCCCTCACAAGCAATAGTCGCTTCCTGCTCAATTACTGAGCTGTCTCCATCTAGGGAGACTTGCCATCTCTGCACATCCTGGCTGGAGCTCCCTCAGGGTTGTCCAAGATGTGTTAATAGCGTTATTGCTTTTCTTTTACCTCAGGTGAACTGTGTGATGAGGTGATAAACCACTGTGCTCCTGATCTGAATCCGTGCCAACACGAGTCCAAATGTCTTCCCCTTGACAAAGGAACCAGGTAAGCATGTGTACGTTGGTCTCCATACACTGGGCAGAGCAATCCATTGGCTTGACTAGGGCTGAGCTAGCAGTGAGGTTGGGGTAAAAATCATCAAAATTAATGCAAACAATACAAGACAATATATATACTTCAGACCATATCACCTTTCAATTTCAGTGCAACCATACGTACATTCTCATCTCGAATACTGTGTTCAGTTCTGGGCCCCTCATTACAGGAAAGAACGTGTCCAGAGGAGAGATACCAAGCTCGTAGGGAGTTAGAGAACAAGTCGTATGAGGAGAGGCTGAGGGAGATGGGTATGTTTAGTTTGGAGAAGAGGAGGCTGAGGCAGGACCTCATTGCCCTCTACAACTACCTGAAAGGAGGTTGTGGAGAGGCGGGTGTTGGCCTCTTCTCCTTAGTAACTACTGACTGAACCAGAGCAGATGGTCTGATGTTGCAGCAGGGGAGGTTCAGATTGGATATTAGGAAGAAATTCTTTACAGAGAGTGGTGAGGCACTGGAACAGCCTGCCCAGGGAGGGGGTTGAGTCACCATCCCTGGAGGTATTTAGAAACAGGTAGACCTGGTGCTTCAGGTCATGCTCCAGTGGCAGGCACGCAGGGGGGTATTTTGTAGTTGTGAAGTCCTGTTTGATCAGAGTATTCAGGTGTTTGTGAGTTTTTTAGTTTGGTTTTTTTTTTTGTTATGGGTTTGGTTGGACTCGGTGATCTAGGAGGTCCTTTCCACCCATGAATACTCTGTGACTGTGATACTTCTCTAGCTTACTGTGATATACTTGAAAATAACGGACGTACCCCCAGAGCAGAGAAATTACTCTGGAATAGAGCATGGCAAAAAAAAAAAAGTACTTCTGGAAGCATTACTGTAAAGCATCTTATCCTGCATCAGAAACTAAGGATGGTTTCCTTATGTGTTCCGTAGGGCACGTATTTGTGCATTGGGAATGACCCTGATTGCTGCAGAGGGGCAAAATAAAGCTTCATGGCTTCAATGACAGTAAAACACCTGGAGGTGTGGGGGGTGGGGTGTTTTGAGAGGTGCAGAGTAGCAGTGTTCATCGCTCGGCTGAAGAGGGAATTCCAGAGCAATCGAGCAAACAGAGACAGTCTATTGACAAGTCAAGCTCTGTGCAAAGCTTGTCAAGAAAAGATCTTTGAATTGTAGAAGTAGGAAGGAAAGACAAATTTGGGAGAGTTCCATGCAGCCAAGCTGCATTCTGCTCTTTCTGCTAAGGCTGTTCTCACAGCCCTGCTGCAGTCCTGGGAGCTCACCTTCACCCAGCAACTCACCAGGGAGAGGCAGCAGCGCTCTTTGGTCTTCCTGGTAGCTTGCAGTTGGGGTGAGATTGTGTCCCATGAAGCAACCAGCACATCAGAATAGTGTAAACTAATACACAGGGCAGTTCAGAGTGGGTAGAAGGAAGTCAGCCAAAACCTCGAGGGCAGCAGAATCTGTGTTAGACCATCATCTTGTACAACTCAAGCCTGTCTTTTGAGTGAAAAACCTCCAGACAGAAACAGTTCCAGCTCTTGAGGAAGATGAAACTGTTCCATGATTAGGACAGTGCCTGAAATGATGCACAGGGACTGGGTAAGGAGGTCTGTACTGGTACATAAATAGTCCTAGGTGTCCTTTCCAGCTTTCATTCCTAGTTAGTCCATCACTAATCCTGTAGCTACACCACATTACAAGGCAGAGGCTTGTGACTCAAGTTACCTTATATTGCTAGACGTATGAAGGGACAGAGACAGCTGTGGTCCTGGATGGTTTTCCCCTTGCTGGAAGCATTTTCATACTTGCCACCCAGATAATTTGAGTAAATAAGACATGTTTTCTTGCTTGCTTGCTACAAAAGTGTTCTCCGCGGTGGGGCTGTTAAGTCTTGAGGGGATCCTAAATAACTACTTTTTATTTTATTTTGGTTTTTACTACTGTTTGTTGGAGTGTTCTTCCCACTATTCATAGAATGCTACACAAAGGTCCAGGATTTCTTTACTACTACTGTCCCATTTTGCTTTCTAGCAGGGCAGATGTGAAGGTGAAGGAGCCTGCCCAGCCTTGAATGTAGTTTTGTCCAAGCGTTGGTTTTTCTTCCATACTTTAGTTGCACCAAATCAATCAGCAATGGGCTGAGAGCCCTCGTCAGCTTTTGCAGTGACGTGTGCGGGTTGCTGCTGGGTCTCTTTGAAAACAACCACCCCTGGTCAGGTGCAGTTGCTGATCCCTTGAGCAGTTTCATCTCCTGGCCCGTGACGTGCTGTACATTTAGCATGTCATGGTGCAGAGGAAGGCGATGTGCAGAGTGAGTCAGGCTCGTGTTCCACCCCTCCATCTGCTTATAGAGGAGGGGAACTTAATGGCAGAATTCAGGGTCGTTCCTGAGCTGACCATCCAGTGGTCAGGTTTGTGCCCTGGGCGTGCGAGTGGGACACACCGGTGAAGAATATCACAGCAGCAAGGACACCAGTCAGTCTGTCTGTCCTGCCTTCGGCTCTAGTTGGTCTGCAACTCTGCAGAGGGAGGAAAAGATGACAAAGACGGGGAGGGGGGGTGGAATAGGAAGCCAAGTTATTTATTGATATGGGGAGGGAAATTCCATTCTGGCTCTGCAAGAGAAGCCATGATTCATGGCTTTAATACAATAGACATTGAGTGCATGCAGATGCAAATCCCCTCGGATAGGCCAACATTTTAAATACCACTAGACATGTTTTTAGGCTCTCTCTGATACTGGGAATGTTGCCATCACTACAAGGCTGTAGCAGAAAACAAGATTTCAACTCTGCTGGTGTCAGATGGTCACTGGGAAATGAGATAACGGATTTAATCACATAAATTACTCTCTTACCAGGATTTGAACGTGGCAGTTTTCCTTGCCACCCTCTTTAGTGCATCATACTTTTACTGGTACTCAGTGACACGCTGGCAGGATGTGGGGTAGGGATGGAGCTGACGTGCCATCATTCCCGGGTGGGTGATAACCTTGGGTTTCTAGGAGGATGCTGGGTGAGGCATTCATCTGGCTTAGACTCTCACCTGCTATACCCCAGGCATGTATTTTTTGGTAGCTTCAGCCTAGATGTGACACACTAAGAGCTCGGGGATGATTGATCCAAAAGGAATTCCATGTTTCTAAAGGGAAAGCCAAGCTTGGAAACAAACTGGACTATTTCAGCGTGTGTTTGGCTGCACAGAGCTATTTGCTTTCTAAGCTAAAATTGCAGGTGGCTTCCCTCACTTCCAGCCTCCGCATCTTTATTGTGCTGTTACTATAGGAGAAGGGTGGCTTTCTGGATGCCAGAAAAGAAAACAAAAATCAACAAAAAAAAATCCCATTTAACACAATGAAATGACTTCTAAAAAAATAACTTCAGGAAAGAAGCATGTTTTTCCATTCACTGTATTGATGTTGGAGTATGGTATAAATATACTTTATTATTCTAAAGCTTGGAATTATTACCTGACAGCTTAAAATGCTGATTTAATGCAGCCCTGCAGAGAAAAGTGGTGGTTCTGTCATTACTGAGATAGCCAATACACATCATAAAATTGATGCATGGCAGCCCTGAATAAGGAACTGCACATCGTTCATTATTACATCACTTTATATTAGGACTGCAGGGATCAATAAAAAGCAACAGGATTAAATGCTGCCAATTTCCTCCACAAAGTCTTTTGATTGACATTATTTGCTTGCAGGTGTGACTACGATGTTGCCAAAAAATATTGCCCACTTCTTATGGTTTGGGGAAGGAATACTCTTTGCTTTTTGCTCTGCTTTGGCATCTCCATTATGTTAACCACCCTGTTCCCTGAGCCACCAAGGTGTAAAAAAGCAATTTGGGCGTGCAGAGCTGAAACATCAACCGTCCGGTGGCTGCAGAGGGTCAGGATGGGGGCCTCTCCTGTCAGGAGGATGGAGCAAGTGTATACCTCTACGTTAACGTTATCTATCCTCTAGCCCACAGGTTAACAGAATTTACCCCTTTTCCTCTTCTTCAGCCAGTCACCAGCCACGTTTGAAATGGAGACTGAAGGTCACATTCCCCTCAGTCTTTGAGCTAGGTGGTTGCTGAAGCCCTGGTGCTGTGACAGTGTTCACTGGCCATTAGCACGCACAGGACCTGCTGTTGCGCTCCAGCAAATTTTACCCAACTCACTGCCTTGCCCCGATGAGCTGGGGAGCGGCCAGAAGCCAAAACACACTGGCCCTTGGAACCAAATTCAGCACAATGACGGCTGCCTGGAAAGTGGAAATATCTTTCCTCATGAGCTTCCATGTGTCCAGTTCCTCTGAAGAGGTTTTCCACAAAGAGCATCCTCCTGCACTGGCAGGCTGCTGGCAGGGAGGGAGAGGGAGGAGGCCAGCAGAATATGTTGGTGGGGCAGTAGTTTCTCTCCTTATGCCACCTCCCTCAACTTTATAGTGTCTCTCGTCTTCCAGCTCTCAGTGGCAAGCACGCTGGGTCCAAACAAGGGGCACTAGCAAGAGCACAGACATGTTTTTATTGCTGAAGTTAACTGTAGCTCTTCCCTTGTTTTGGTTGAAGAGATACGCCTTTTGTTTTCCAGATGTGCAGTAACAGCCAGCTGGGAGGAGTAAAACGTGTTTTATGGACTAAAGCATGCTCATGACTAAACATTGTCTGCACTACAGATTCAGAACAAGGCTGTTCAGCAGCCCCGAAAGATCTGTTCCAAGTCAGAGATGTTGGGATGTATTTTCTATTGTCAGGTTATAAACTTCTGCAGGGCTTGGAATAGCAATGCTAATGCAGCCTTCATCCAACGAACCTGAGCGTGGTACGAAGTAAGAAGCCACTGTGTGCAGGTTTGGGTGCATCCAATTGTGTTGCCCCATAGCAGCAGGTACACGCTTCCCCCGAGGGAAAGGACAGGCTTCAGAGATGACTTTCTGTAGTTGCAGCAACATTTGCTGTGCCTTGCAAATGCAAAGCAGACAGGTGGTGGTCTCAAAACTGATGGTCTTTTTCTCTGAATTGGATGAGTTTTATGGCTCACATGCAGATTGCTTCCATTTGGAAGGTGGAACCTCACTGTGCTCTGTGTAGCTGCACGGGGCCAACCTCAGACACCCAGCAGTGCATAGGCATTGGCAAAGTCACAGCCTGACACATCAGAGCAATTGCCCTTGCAGAATCCTGCCCTTTGAGTCTGTAAGGGTTGGGAGGATGTTGTCATATTCGGCATAATTGGGAGACTGCCACACGACCACCCTTCTCCACAGACTTGGCTGAGGAAAAGCAGTAGTTATGGGATCGCTTTGCTCAGCTGCAATTGAAGCAGATTGCAGAAGCTCAGCTGCAGTCAGACAGGAGGGACTGGAGCGTTTCTGATGGCAGGAATCGTGCCTGATGTTTCCAGGAATAATTGCTACCACCTTTCCATCTCAAATCAGCTTGGTGCTTAGGCTGCCCGTGTGTGCTATTGTTGTGGATGTTGAAACAAGCTATTAACAGCGATCTTCTTCTATTTCAGATGCGAGTGCTTGCCGGGTTACAGTGGAAAACACTGCGAAATAGATGATGATGACTGTGTGGGCCATAAGTGTCGCCACGGAGCTGCCTGTGTAGATGCAGTCAATGGCTACACCTGCATCTGTCCTCAGGGCTTCAGGTACGTGAGAGTCAGCTCCCCTCCCATGTCTCCTGTTGGTGGCATTGGGGCGCTTTCTTTAATTGCTTCAATCGCTCGGAGCTCATCAGCCTCTAGACAGGGTGTCAATCTGTCAGTCCTGCGTCAGGGGATGGCTCAGCACTTTGAATCTTGTAGCTGAAGGAGGTCTTAATGAGTTAACTGAAATATGGGGGGTTGATGATTCTTGCTTTGAAAACAGCAATTTGCCTTTTGTGCAGTGCTGTGTTAGTTTGCCTGCCTGTCTGCTCCAGCCTTTCCTGGTAATACACTCACAGAAATTATATGGAGATAAACTCTGCAGGCATGAGAGTGAACAAAGGATAATAAAATTACATATACGAATCCTCAGCCCTGGCTGCAAGAAAATGTGAGTCTGAAGATTTTGTGCCAGTGTCTGTGCCTGTTGGTGGATGGGCTCAGTACAATTTGGGCAGTAAATTTCCAATCTCTGATTCTGACAGCTGCCAATATATCTGACTCCCGGAAATCTCTCTGTCTGTCAAAGATAAGTGTGCTGCTCCAAATGGATTCACTAATCATTGCCTGAGGCTGGATACTGGCTTCCTTCCAGCTAAACCTTTTCTGTGTTTGAAATACACACATGAGACAAAGAAGGAATACCTGGAAAGATCAGTCTTGACAAAGCAGAAATTGCATGAACACTTATAAATCATTTTCTCTGCTTTGTATCTGCAACTGTTTTCATTCTTCTTGCTTTCATCCTTGCTGGTTTGGGGTTTTTTTTCCCCCCTCAACACAGATTTTTATTGCAAAGCAGACAGCCTTCCCTGAATAGGCATTGATATATAACATAATGTCAGCCCGCGGTTTCGCAGAATCAGACTTGTTATTTACAGGATATCAGATATCCTCTGAATTTTAAACTCATACCCTTTCTTCCATGTTTCATTCACTTCTTCTATCCCTCTGATGGCCTATGGGATCTTGCAAACTGGTGACGGGTAAGGATAACAAGTGGCTGTCCCACAGTGGAATTGTAAAAGCTCAATGTTATCTTACTGTTAGAGCTGAGAAAGGGGATTGCAAAGCCCTGTCTGGAGTGTCAAGGGTAACTCAAGCCTGTCATCAGATGGTGGTGACTGGGAGATTGCTGCTGCTGGCCCCCTGGTTTTTAAGGCATGTCAGTACTAGGCAGTGATGAATGTGAGGATTTTTTTTTTTTCCAGGAAGGCAGAGTCACAGTCACAGAGACATTTTCAGTTGTGACATAGCTGAGTGGAGCAGCCCGGGTAGTTGGGAGACTGCTCTGGGTCCCTTGTGTGCACCAAGCAGCAGCCCTGGCAGTATGGCCCTGGGTTGGCTCATCTCACACCAGGGGCTTCAAGAGCAGAACCTGGAACCGCCCAGCCTGTTGCCTTGCTCAAATGAGGGAGTTTCATTCCACTAAAATTCATTCCAAGAAGAGGAAACATCTCTCTACACAAAGCTCCACACCTCAACTGCTATGTTAGACAGCCCCAGGTAGGCTTGTGCAAGCAAAGTAATCCCATTTCCTGGGATCAGAAGAGCTACGCTTGAGATCTCCTGTTTGCTTTCTGTTTTTTTCCCACTAATCCATGCCACCTCCCTACATTTCCTGTGCAAGATGCAAGGGAGCAACAGTCTTTTAGGAGAGAAACATCACGGTGGTCACTAACAGGCTCCCCCTGCCAGGGTGGAGAGCAAGCAGAAGCCCCGTGTATTCTCCATACAGAATAGTCCCTCATCTTTTTTGATTTCAGGATTAAAATTCTGCTAATAAAATGTGATCTGCTCATTATTCTTTCCATGACTCCAGCCTTTTGTAGTTTAAAGGTCTGCTGCTCTGAAGGGGGTTCTGATTATTATTTTTTTTTCCTCTTAAGGATTGCAGTTGCAAAGACGGTGATTGACAGAGTTCAGCCTTCTGATGTTTAGGGTTGTAGACTCAACTGTTCACAAAGCGTGCCTCAGGTGCTGGGCTGTGCGGCAGGGAGATAACTTTGCAAGTATTTGAAGGCTGCAAGTGTTGATGAAAAGGAGAGAACACAAGGGGTGGTCTGACAAAGGTAACTAGGAGACCTGAGATGATGATTAATAAAGTTTTTGGCTAAGTATCAGGAGTCATTTCCCAGCAGTGAGTTTGCAGTTCCAGTTATGTGGAGCTTATGCAGTTGTAATAAATACATAGAACTATAGCAGGTTTACGGCTGTCACTGTGCTGTATGTCAAAGCGACTCGGAGTCACACATTAATAAGGATGTTAAAATTCACATCCTCGCACGGCTGAACAAACGGCACTCCAGCGACTCTTAACAATGCAGGGCCTCCTGTGCACGGGGATGCACCTCTGATGACAGCCCCAAAAGCAACAGTCCCACCCCACCCCCCGTTTTTCCATCTCAGCATCTCCTATTCGCTGTTCACGCGGAGCTGTGCTCCACGCAGCACCTTTCCTTATCACTCAGCATTTATATCATACGCTTTCTTCCTGAAAAGTTTTCACTGTTTTCTTCCCAAAATAACATTCCTTTGCCCCCTGCAGATGAAAACGGTCTTGGGGGTTTGTGAGCCCCACTGTATAAACCCTCACTTCTCAAAGCCTTCCCTGTAGCAATCAGCGCCGCAGGAATTGCCATCCCGAGAGACGGTGCTCCAGTGGGGAAGCAGCACGTTAGGGCTGCTGAGCTTGATAGAAAGCACTGTTGCTCTGCTGGGTAGATGCTTCAGAGCTCCCCACTGGGATAGTTCACTGCAAGAAACTCAGCTGGGATTATTTAAATAAATGAGATCGTACCAGGCAGAATGGCCTTGGCCAAGCTCTGCAAGTCAGACTCTGCTCCACATCCCTCTGCTGGGGAAATAAATGATATTAATTATTGCTATTTTATTTTTTTTTTTAAATAAGAAAAGGCCTGGACAGATGCTGTTGCTGATGTAACTTCTAGATGCCAGCAGCAGAACAGCTGCACTTGTAAAGCTACCGAGTGAAGGGGTCTCACAAAGAAAGGTTGTGTGGGAGCCCTACTGGGAGCTCAGGGAACCTTTCAGACCAGCACCAAGCACAGACACACTGGCTTCTTGCAACATTTGCTTTCTGTTAGTGGTGGCTGTTGTGGGTGGCATGGATTTTTTTTTTTTATTATTATTATTTTTAACTTCCATGAAATTAGACTTATATACACTGACTTTCCTTCTGCTTTCTACTCATTGCTCACAGACAAAGCAGAATGATTGGCGTTGGGTAGAACAAAGCTAATGGGCTGGATTAGCAGTGCTCCTTTCTGCTAGTCACCTCTGGTAACCAGTTATATCTGACATCAGGCCAGGGGTGACAGCCATCTGCAGGGCCGACCCTGCTTCAATCCCTTTGCTGGCTCTCCTGGCACGTTTAGCAGCCAGCCACAAAGTCCTACGCTGGAGAGAGTGATCACACACCGGGCTTTGAATAGGAAAGTGCTCCAGCTGGACAGTCCACTTCAGTGCCTGGCTAGCAATGGGGATGTGGTGCTGATGTGTCCTCAGCTCATCAGCTCCGTCTGGGTCTGACTGCTGTGCTGACAGGCAGCTAACGACCCTAAAGGGGCAAGAATTGCTCTCTGGTTATCTCTCTTCCCATAAGCTTGTTGCTATTTTTTTATTATTCCCTTGTTCTCTTGGAAAGGGGACTGCAAACCATCTCTTGCTGAGTGGTGCTGTGCCCCCCAGGGTGCCGTGCTCACCCTCCAGAGCCAGGGTGGCCTGTGGGGGTTTGCCAGGAAGCTGCAGCAAGGAGTCTCTCTCAGGGAAGAAAAGTCTCTTAGTCATAACTAATTCATAGTTTAGGTGTGTTCACAAAGAAATGTTCCCGAGAACAAATTTACTTTGAGAAATGTATCAGAGTGAGCAAAGACAACCATTTCCCATTGTGGAGGACTGGCCCTGGCTGGACAGCAGGTGCCTGCCAAAGCCACTCTATCACTCCCCTCCTCAGCTGGGCAAGGGAAAGCAAATATGCTGAAAGGCTTGTGGGTCGAGAACAGGACAGGGAGATCGCTCCACAATTACCATCATGGGCAAAACAGACTCGACTTGGGGAAATTAACTTTATTTATTGCTAATCATATCACAGTAGAGTAATGAGAAGTAAAAACTACATCTTAAAACACCTTCCTCCCACCTCTCCATTCCCCCCAGGCTTAACTTCACTCCTGATTTTCTCTACTTCATCCCCACCAGCAGCACAAGGGGATGGGCAATGGGGGCTGCGGTCAGTTTGTCACACGTTGTCTCTGCCACTCCTTCCTCCTCGGGAGGATGATTCCTTGTACTCTTTCTCTCCTCCAGTGTGGAGTCCATCCCACAGAGACAGTGTCTTCCATGAACTGCTCCAGCGCGAGTCCTTTCCATGGGCTGCACTTCTTCATGAGCTGCTCTGCTGGGGGTCTCTTCCACAGGGTGCAATCCTCCAGGGCCAGACTTCTCCAGCACAGGCCCCTGCAGGGTCACAAGTCCTGTGACAAACCTGCTGCAGCATGGCCTCCTCTCCCCATGGAGCTGCCAGGAGCCTGCTCAAGCGCAGGCTTCCCACAGGGTCGCAGCCTTCTTCGGGCATCCACCTGTTCTGGTGTGGGGTCCTCCACAGGCTGCAGGTGGAGGTCTGGTCCAACAAGTACCTCCACAGGCTGCAGGAGGACAGCCTGCCTCACCATGTCTTCACCATAAGGCTACAGGGGAATCTCTGCTCCAGCCCCTGGAGCACTTCCTTCTTCACCGACCTCGGCATCTACAGGGTTGTTTCCCTCACATATTCTCACTCCTCTCTCCAGCTGCAGTTGCTCTTGTGCAGTAACTTTTTCCCCCTCTTAAATATGTTCTCCCAGAGGTGTGACCACCATCACTTGGCTTGGCCTTGGCCAGGGGCAGGTCTGTCTTGGAGCTGGTGGCACTGGCTCCATTGGACATGGGGGAAGCTCATAGCAGCTTCTCACAGAAGCCACCCCTCTAGCGCCCTGCTACCAAAACCTGGCAGCACAAACCCACTATACCCATACACAGTGATTTCCCCGCGCTGTCCTGCCTGCCGTGCTCCCATTGCCACTTCTGCCACCATACTGACCCTGTTCGTCCCCTCCAAATACTCCTTGGAGCAGAGTAAGTGGGGTTTATTGATTGCCAGCAGCACTGCCTGCCAGTCATACATCCGAGATGCACATGCGTACATGAATAGATGGGCTGGTGCCTGTGCTTGTCGGGTAGGTGCATTGTGGCTGGTTTATTTGTTGTTCATGAGCATCTTGTATCTGTGCTATTTACTGCTGGGTAACGGCTCGGGCTTCTTCTGTCCTAACTGTACCTAGGCAGGTTGCCTAGAAATTCACTGAGCTTCCTGATCTCACCTGAGTTACTGGAGAGCAGTGAGGTTCTTGGCATTGTTTTGGCTCTATTTTTCTAAGAGTGCTGTTACTCCACAAAGTGCCCCCCTGAATGGCAGGAAAGTCTGAGTGGACAAGTGGGATTTCACTGTTCCAGGACTGGGCCAATGGTTATTCACTGCTTGGAGGGGTCTGCCACAGTCCTCTCCTGGAAAGCCCTCTGCCCCTATGCTGACAAACACTGTGTACCACCAGGGGACAGTGCAGGAGCCCCAGCACTCAGCTCTCACCGCAGCCGTCCCCACAGCACCGCCTGACGCACTCTCCGTACTCACCAGCTACCAGTTTTTCATCATTTTACTGTCTACAAATTTTCAAGCAGTCCCAGAACTCGATGCCAAGTTTATGTTCTCCCATCAGTACGGAAAGGGTTTGTTGGGTTTGGACACTGAGAAATGTGGGGTGTAGGTGCAGGGATATACCGTGTGCCATACCTATTGATTGCACAGGCCCAGTGGCTGTACTGGGCAGAGGTTTTTCATTTATGTTTTGCTGTTTAGTCTGACAAATGCCATCGTGGTGAAAGATGACTGCAGCTTTTTGCAATTTCTCCCTTTTCCCTGCATCTCCTCTGCCAGTGTCGCTGTTTCGGGGAGGCAAGTAACGTATGAGGTGTGCAGCCTCGGGATGGAGCCAGCACTGCTCATGGGTTGTGTGGCCCCAGCCTTAGAGGTTCTGACATGTGGCTTTTGTTCAGCCTTTCATGTAATTAAATCTGAACCACTGAACCTCCAGATCTGAATGTGATCCGAGTTCACAAGGACTCAGATGTGGCATTTGATTTTTCAGCTACCTCTGATTCTGTTACAGCTTCCTTGCCTTTGCATTTTTCTGATCCAGGACATTGGCAACCACAAAGTCAGCTAAAATAAAGTTAGTTATCATGGTGCTGTTGGAAACAATCAATTCAGGGAAGCTGCCCAGCAGCTGATACTCTGCTATCAGTGCACTACTTCTGAGGCTTTTTAGCAGTTGCCCAGCTGTTGATGATACACTTTAATATACAGTAAGCCAAGTGAGGATGTCGTATAAACCACCAAAACCAGAGGATTTTCCCCCTGCCACCTACAACAGCAGAGGTAGACTTCAGTCGGAAAGCCTAGGATGGGGAAAGCTCGGGTTTGGGCTTAAATAGCTCCCAGTGTTTGCTGGGAGCCTCTGCATGGCACAGTGTGGGATGGAAGCTATTTCTGACAGCCTGGTGTACCTTGCAGAGCTAAATAACCAGTGCAAAGGGCACTACAAGTTGCTGGCTGTATTTGAAGTGGTTTGTTCAGCCCCAGCGTGGGGATTTCTGGACAGCACTGAGCTCTGCAGCTTTCACACAGTAAAGCAGGCACGCGGTGGCTGCGTCTCAGTCCCTCTACCACAGTAGTAGTATAATGCTAGCACTGAAAATGAGCCCTTCCTTTAAAAAATGCTGATCACTGAGGCTGCTTTTTCTTTCCATTATCTTCTCTAGTGGACTTTTCTGTGAAACTCCTCCACCCATGGTCCTTCTCCAGACAAGCCCATGCGATAATTACGAGTGCCAGAATGGGGCCCAGTGCATCGTGGCACACCACGAGCCTGTCTGCCGCTGCCTGGCTGGCTTTGCTGGGCAGAAGTGTGAGAAGCTCATCACAGTCAACTTCGTTGGGAAGGATTCCTACGTGGAGCTGCCATCGGCCAAAATTCGCCCTCAGGCAAACATCTCCCTCCAGGTATGTCAGGCAGAACATCAGTTGCCACCCCGGTGCTCCTCTAAGCAGTCATACATATCCACGTGTGTATTTTTTCATGCTGAAGGAACAGGGTCTGTTGGCCAAGACGCTGTGAGCCACTCAGCTGCTCTAAAGTTATCAAAATGTTCAGGAGCAACTCGGGCACCACTGTACCTTTGTGGACACATCTCCTGCCTCCAGAATCTCCCCGCTGTCTTATTCCCAGGCTGGCAGTGTAACTAGAGATGACCGAAGAGACCTCCCCGTCTTCTGTCTGATTTGCAGCATTGTGTTTTATCCTGTAGAAATTAGCACTTAATAGTGGGACGTTTATTAAAGGAGGCTGCTCTAAATGACCTTTCCAGACAATATTTTGCTCACTCTTTTACTGTGCACATTCAGCAGGTCAAAGGCCTGGGATTTTGTTACAGTCCTGTAGCTACACCTAAACTCGGTTTGAGAAGGCAATGGAAAATAGTTATTGAAGGTGCCATGCCTCTGCTGTCATCTTCGTGGCTGTGGATCAAAAGGTGGTTTGGATACTTAGTCCAATATGATATATAAGTGGTTCAGAAGTCATTTCCCTTCATAATCTAGCAAGCATTAAACAGATTATTTTTTTTTCTTTTTCACCAAAAATATCCCAAAGCAAATGAGGGAATAATTTCTAGCTTTGTAAGTTTTCTAATAAAGAGATGTGTGATGCACATATATATGACATACCACGTCTCCTTAGGCCACCCACTGGTAATCTGGGCTATTTCTATGCTAGATTCACCCTCCAAATGAAGCATAACATTACAAAAGTTGTAAGAAGAAAAGTCATTCCTCTATGTTTATTTTATTGCATTTACTTTTTAGTTTGAAAAGATTGTATTCTGCACTTGGAAATCATATTCTAGACTTACTTGATGGAGTTTGGTTGTAATTAAAATACTGATGTCAAGACATGGGAAAGAGGACCAAGTTTTCACATTAGGAATAGATTTCTTTAAGGGTGGTTCCTGCAAAGCTTACTCTAATGAAAAAAATCCAAAAATAGTATTTATCTTTAATAGCTTGAGTGTATAATTCATATGAAAATGAAGCTGATTCATGTGTATTTGAAACTCCACTTTTTCCTCAAAATCCTCTTCTCTTTAATATCACGACAGTCTAAAGCATGGCCCCCAAAGGCTCCAAATACCGTAGGCCAACCTGAAAGCTGAGAATCTGGATATTGTCTTCTTAAGTGTACAAACCATGTTGCATCAGCCATAGCTTGAAGAATAAAACTGGTTATTACAGAAAGCACAATACAGCTAATGTTCTCATTTCTTGTTTCCCAGGCTGAGTATTATTCCTGCATCCCATAATCAATCGCTAATGAATTAAAATTAGAATACAACATCGATTATTGAGAACAAACAGAGGCAATCTTATTTTAAAGTGCTTCAGAAAAAAAATAATATTTTAAGGGTAAAAGGATAGTATTAATATAAATAAATGCAAATAGCGTATTAAATTTGCTGTTTGGTTTTGGCATTTAACAGCCATTATAATAAATAAACAGGAAATCGCAAGAAATACCTACTGTGAAAATAACAGGAAGGTTGTATCCAAAAATCCCATTTTGTCTCTCTTGTTTTTATTTTTCTTTTGTACTAATGGGGTATTTGAGAGCTGGAGACTGGGAAAGTAGAGTCGTCCTTTGATATCGTGTTCCAGAGTACAGTGGGGTTTTTTCGTTGATGTACGTGATACCTAGAGGGACGAGGGCTACTCTATTCCTCCAGACTCTCTAAATGCCCCGTTTGAAACCAGCATGACTTGCTAATAACTCGGATTGAGGGGATAACTCATGGTTATGGTAGGTGTGGGAACCAGTCCTTCTTTCCTTCTTTGTGTTCATAGACAGTCTGTGAACAGAGCAGCGCTCCCTGACATTTGTTTCCTTGTAATTGTGACACGCTCCTACTGCCAGGGTTGATTTTCTAAACCTCCACTTCAAGCTGGGATAGTAACTGAGAAATAAATACATGTGTCGCCAAAAATACAGTGGGCACCAACTAAATTGCAGCTATCACCTCTTGAAAACTAGTTCTCATTTACTAGGGATAAGTAGGAACGAAGGGAAGCCATCCTTCAGTGGGAGGCTGGCCTCTTTGTACATGAGCCCACTCAACACCACCAGGACCTTTTAGCATCTCATGGCTCTTGCTCCCATTGCTCGTATACGTGATTTATTAAATCACATTTGAATGGCATATATGTTTTTGGTTTGATTTTTAATATAGGCTTCTTTCTTTTTTTAACCATTCTCAAGCAACCTCACCTAGTTACTAATGTTTCACAGGTAGCAACGGACAAGGACAATGGCATCTTGTTATACAAGGGAGACAATGATCCTTTGGCCCTAGAGTTGTACCAAGGACACGTGAGGCTCATCTACGACACGCTGAATTCTCCACCTACCACAATCTACAGGTAAATAGCTGAGCTTTACCAAGAGAGTCGATTTCCAGAGAAGCTGGAGAGGTAGGATTTTTCTAAGAAAAGTGCATAGGAGAAGAATCTTTTACTGCACTTCAAGGTATCTCTTTTATTTGTGCAATTAGGTAAGAAAATCAGAATAAGGACTTAGATAGGGGATGCATGGTGAAAAACTGGCATTTATTGGCGAAACCAGTGATACTGTATCCTACTGTGATTGCAGAAAAATGTTGTGTTTTCTCATCTACAGTCAAGATTTAGCTTCTGGTGAATGTTGTCCTTGAAATAGTTCCAAAAGCTCAGTTTCTTTGCTGTTGATATTTAGCATTAGTTTAATGTACCAAGAGAGAACGGTGACTGTGCAACTGCAGGATTAGACTGTGTCAAGCAGAAGGAGAAGGGCTGAATTCCTCTACTGGGTGAATACTTTCAGACCCCTTACCTGTATCAGTAGTAACTACACAACTCATGAAAAAGCACAAATCACAATGATAAACCATAGGACAATTTGACCTTCAGACACTTGACTTCTGGGGATACCAAAGCCACAATTTTTATTCATTAGTCACAATAAAGAAAAGCGAATGTAAAAGTGAAACCCTTGCACAGAGGCGCTCCCTAGGAAAGAGAGACGGGCTGCTCAGGTCTCCCACAGCTCCTTTAGCAGCCCTCTCCCTGGGTTAACTCCCTTCTGATCACTTTAAGCCCTGTTGCTCCCGTTTGTTCCGTGTAACCAGGCAGTAGTGACCACGTGGAGCCCTCCCTTTCAGGTTCAGTGAAGTTTCATAGCATTGGGTATGCACAAGAGCTGGATGTCTCAGCCCACCTCACTCTTTAGGGAAGATGCCACCACGTATCACTAGCCAGGCCTTGTACTTTTTCTGGAAGTCTTCTCAGCACTTTGTAAAAGTTAAGTCTTCCAGCACGTTCTCTTTAAGGGAAATGGTGACTTGTTTAAGGATATGACAAAATTCTTTCTGTGTAAGAGCAAGTTGGATAATACCACTGCAGGCGTGTCATCGAGAAGAGCAATGGCTTGTCCACTGTAGGAATGAGGAAAGTAGTGATTTTCACCAGCTGGATAGGTGTGAACAATTTCTCTGCGTGTGGCTGCTAATCCTAATTGATTTCATGTTAGAGCAAAGCTGCAGTTGTTAAACAGCTTCATGCCACTAATTAGAACATGGGGGAAAGCTCATTATGGGTGGGCAGCAGAGGGGGTGACAGATCGGTGTGGACGCTTGCTCTCCATCATCAAGGGCAGAGCGCAGTGGTGACAAGAGCTGTTGCCACCATCACAGCAACACTTTATGGATCCGCTGCCTTCTGGCAAAGTCGCCAGAGATGGCGAGCGGCGGTGTCCTCATTATTCCCGCGCCCTTCGTATGGATCAAGGAGGAGGCCTCCATTCAGCCTGACACCTCATTACCATAAGATTAATGGCCTGCTCACTACATTTTGTACTGTGTGATCTGTTGAGATGGGAAAGAAGCTGCTTAATACGATGCCCTTTCTGAAATGTCACTCTAATCTTTTATTAGTTTAAGGAGTGGAGCAAAATGGGATTAGCATGGAGCTTGATGGGAAAAGATTAGGTTGATTGAGAAAAACTGCAGCTGAAGAATGTCAAAAAGGGCCTCTAAATAGATGAAAAGACTTGTTTTCCTTAAGGGCTGAGGAAGGGGGAGGAAACCTGCTTCTTTCCCTACAATCATAGGATTTAAGGGTAGAAGGCATGAGTGGATCTGGTTTGACCTCCCTGTATATCCTGTTTGACTTTTAGCTAAGGCGTAAGTCCTGTTTGGCTAAGAGGTGAGCTCCAGCTTGGCAGCGAGTGTTGACAGGAAAGCACTAAATAATGGCAAATCCCCCGTTTCCGTTAGTAGCTTGGACAATGGTCAGTCTTTCCCATTGTTTGGCCATTGGCCACAATTCCTCAGTTGTGTCACTAGTACCTTCTGGGTGTGTAACAGCCTTTCTCCAGAGGAAAGAAGGTCATTTTGCAGTCGGTGTTGCCTCCCACGGGTCTATCTGCACTTTTAATCGCGTTGTCTCCTAACTTACCCTTTGATGAAATGAATAGCTGCTTCGGTTGTGATGTGTTTTACCTAAACCTTAAGAAGTTGGGGAACTCTTCTCTGCAACTTCTACAGCGTTTCATTTTTTCATTAACCAAGAGGTTGCTAGGAGAGCCTGTAACATTCTAATCTTAGCCTCACCGCTGGTGAAACAGTTTGTCTTCTCTAATACCTACTCCATGCTGTCTTGTTTAGATGCCTCATTTAAATCTCCATCTCACAAGTGGACTGTTTGCCTCTGAGAAGCTCTGTTGAAAGACTATTAGATTAATTTTCACAGGCAATATTAGGTGGTGCTATCCTCCAAGGGGGTCAAATTCTCGGAAGAGATGAGCAGTGCTTTGGCATTTGTTTTTCCTCAGAAGACTCTGCCAAAAGAGGAGGAGGCCTTAAAATGCTGCCTGGTGGGAACCATGCCAGCTACAGCTGCAGGAGATCTATAACTGACCCGGTCCTGTGTTGTAACTGAGATGTTTTGCTGGCTATTTCAGGTGCTCCCATGAAGGGACGTGGGAAGTCATCAGCAAGCCACGTTATCTGTAATTCTTCACCAGAGTCTCCATGATAACAATTATTAATAGTACTTAAGAACAGTAAAATTAGCAAAGTTTTTGGCTGACACGGGTAATATCCTGTAGGGATAAGATAAAGCCTCTTGTCAGAGCAGTTGGGAAGCCAGCAGTAAGCCATACTTGGTGGCAGTTTTCAGCAGTATTCAGCAGAAGAGTCCTGGAAGGATGGAGTAGGCAGCGTGTCACATGGCAAAGCTCTTCCCCAGCCCCTCAGCCTACAGCCAGGGTGAAGCTTTGTGCCAGAGGTGTTGTGTGCGCACTCTGAACTTACTCTTGGGGGGGGCCTCACTTTGTAAAACCCTTCTAGGAGACTGAGGGTAGGGATGTAGCCTAAGAGCAGGTTGCAGGCATGCCAGGCTGGGAAGGAGCCATTCATTTCCTCTGCTTTTGGAAGGCAGGTTGTCTCTGGCTGTTGGAGTGGACCTGTGCCTGTATCTGAGTTGCTCCTTTGAGCACATCAAAGTAGAACTGCATTACAAAGTGAGTGGAAAAGCCCAAGATTAACTTCAAAACCCATCTGGATGCGTTCCTGTGTGACATGCCCTGGGTGATCCTGCTTTGGCGGGGGGTTGGACTTGGTGATCTCCAGAGGTCCCTTCCAACCCCTAACATTCTATGATTCTATGAACTGGCTCTATATTCAGATCTGCTTTACACGTATTCATTACTCTGGTATGTTTGGGTAGGAAGGTTAAAGTTGACATTGGACTTTTCTTTCAGTCTAGTCAGATAAAGGTCAGCAAATGTCCAGTGGAAAAGACTACTTAAAATACAATGTCATTTATCATCAGGTTAGAAAGAAATACAGTTGATGCATGAATATGCAATGATTGAACTTGCCCTTTTAAAAGAAAAGCTGACTGGTCTGTTACTGGAACTCCTCCCTTGGAAGCTGCAAAATAATGGTTTCCTGGATGCCCCAGTAAACATCTTACAGAAGGTCCATTTTTGAAGTAGGATTTCTATCTGTTGTTTCTTTTATTCTGTTTAATTATTCTCTAGACGCACAAATGAGAACAGAAATCTGTTTCTGAGTGCTTTGTTGACCTGCTGGTTTCTGCACTCTCTGCCATGCCATGTGGCAGTACTTTGTACTGAGCCAGCAGTGAGTTCTTGAAATACAGTAGATCTTTTACACAGGTAGCCTACCTTAATTTGAAGACACCAACTGATGAGGAATGTGCTGCTTTTATTTGCCATCATGCCTCAGTCGTTAAAAGCTTGAATTAACAAAGAGTATGTAATTCTGTAGTTTCAGCATTCAGCCATTGATGCTGATATCTGTTTAACTGTGCTCTGTAGGGAGAGCTTCCTATTTTCACTCTTTACTCCTACATCTGTTACTTGGACCAGAGATAAGACCTTACTTGTAATTTTATTTTTTTTATATCTGATAGGTTTTATGCTATTACAGAGTCATATTGATTTGGTTGCTAAATTAGTCTTTCCTAATAGAAATGGAAAATAGCAATTTGACACAAACTGCTGATGTAATTCCCTCCAGAGTTCCCAGATTGCCATGTTGCGTACAGGCTGTCATATCTGGTAAAGAACAAGATGCAGACGTCATTGGTCTAAAATCGTATGTTTTCCTGCAGGCTTCCTGACAGCAATGAAAAAGGAGGCACTTAGGAAAACATAAGAATTAATTGTATTTGTCTTTCTGCAGAGCCTACACCCAAATTACATTATAATTCCTTTTAAGAGTATCCTTGCATAATCTGTTTTCAAAAATACTACATCATTACAAATATGCCTTATAGATTGTATCATGCAGCTCTCATGGTCTGGCTAATACTTAAACAGCATAGATGGATGTTCTTGTGGTTAAAGCAAAAGGCCTGAAAAAAGGGAGCTTAAATTCTTACTGTATCTGCATCATATGTGATGACTGTGGGATGACAAATTAAATCTGGTTTTCCGTGCACAAAAAGTACAGAAATGTACAAGAAGTAGAACAACTGTTTCAGAAATGTGCTGAGGGTCTCCAGAGGGTGAGGTCCCTTCTCTCTCCAGGCTGTGGAGCAGCACAAGGCTCTTACCCTGGCAGCATCTGCAGATGGCCTCTTCCCTTCCACGTCATTCAGCCCCTGCCCGGGGCGGCTGGAGCTCGGGGAGCTGCCTGCCCTTGAGGCCACCAGCACTTCTTGTCCACCAAAGGGTCCCTGGCCATGCTGGTCCTGAACAGAACGTGGTGCTCTTGAATAGGGCTTTGGTCCTCTACTCAGATTTCATAGACTTCTGCTCCACTCTTCTGGTGCTGAACAGTTGCTTTGGTGATGGAAGGACTTCCACATCTTCCAGAGATACATCAGATGGGATTTTTGTGCGGTCGCCTCTTTATAGCTGCAATTGCTTATCTGCAAAAAAGCCTGGGAGGCTTCAGCATGAATTCACTGCCTTCTAAGGAGGAGTGTGCTGGAGCAGTGAAAGCATTAACTACTCTTAGGATCATTATTAGAGCTTGTCAAACTCAGTTTTTACAAAAGTCTCTTTACAGAGCTCACTGCATCAGTGGTCCTTTTCTTCCTAATACCTCCGTAGTCTGTGTCTTGTGCTGGGCTTGCCCCTGGTGGGATTCCTATTTGATTCTTCTGGATTGTCTCTAAATAGACTGTTTTTCAGACTTTTCCAAGAGACATCACCGAGCTCTTACCAATTCGGCATATTTGCAATTCATTTTATTCTGTCACACACTCTTATTTTTTTCAGGTACTCCTTATGAATTTTGCATCAAATATAAAGAAAGAAGCCAGTATTAATCTCTGACCTGCACAGTAGAAGTTGTAAAATTTGAATGTACTTCTACATCTTGCATGAGTCAAGGCAAAGGACAGATGAATTATTTTTTGCCTTTATAAAGGGCTCGGGTGTATTTAAATGGTACGAGAAAGGCAAGTGTACGAGTACTTGTCAAACTACAAACTTTGGGTTTCCGTGGATTTTTGTGTTGTAGGCCAACAAAAATGTAAGGCCAAGACCTTAAAATATCATCTAACTTTTTATCATTTGGTTCAGAATCAAATATTTGCTTTCATGAAATTCGGAAACTTTCTTCTGCTGAGCTGAAGCTTAAGAAGGGTAAAGTTTTGTCCTTCAGGCTGCCCGAGGACTTAGCAGGCAAAAATCTTGTTAAGCTGAATTAATTTTTTCTCTTTGTAAATCAATTTGGTACCTCTTGCAAGAATGATGGTTTCTCATCTCTCCCCTCTCTCCTCGCCTCTGCCCAGCTCATTCTCTTCAGTGTAATACCTGAGTACCCAGAAGCACTGTGCTGCAAACCCACAGCTGTGTTTCTAACCTTCCACATGTGTAGGGTGCTTCAGAGGGAGATGTTTTATCAGAAGGTGGCCAAACTTTCACCAAGTGAGTCAGTGCTGGTGCCTCTGTGTACCAGGTCTGGTCATCTAAAGCCACTTGCCCTGTGGCAGTGACAGAAACAGGAGTTCCATTCTCCGAATCCCAGATCCCCTTCTTCAGGACCCAAAATCTGGGGCTGTTGGCCCAAGCTGCACTCAGACGTGCCCTGTCAAGAGAGGTCTAGCTGCACCAGTACACACAGATGCTGCTGGCATGCATGGGCTGCTGACTCACCCAAAGCCCCGTGACTGAGACAAGAAGGTCAGCACCTTGCAGGTACTTGCTGGTTTTCTAAAAGTAATAGTCTTGGGTTTCTGTAAAAAATGAATGCTGAAGCAAACAGTTGTCTCTACAGTGATTTGACTATAACTAAAAATAATACAGCTCTAGCATCAAAAGAAAATTACTGATGAAAATGAAGGAATTCACATTATAATTTAAGATTTTTCCCATGTTTGTTAAAGTCAGTAGCTGGGTTGAGTTGGCCAGTTCAGTTCAAGCCTTAAAGCTGCCCAGCCAAACCAGAAGTAATTGTGAAATAAGACCTGTTTCTTCCACCCCAGCAGATAACCTGATTTAGTCATTTGTCTGTAACATGGCCTCACTGTTTCTTCTAGAGAAAGCATCAGGGAAACCAAGAGAGCGGTCCTGGCAGCTACTGAGCCCTTGTAAATTAGTGCTGATGTTAGTCCACCTTCTGAGCAGTCGGTTTGGTTTATGTTGGAAACGTACTCTTGTGCTGAACTCCAGTGAGTAAGCAGGACAAAGGTGTGCAGATGTGTTTTAGAAGGTATTTTCTTGCTGTACCACAGGTTGTTAGTCCCGTAGTATAGTTGTGAAGTTGGTTAATACCGATTACATCAGTAACCAGTTGAAGCATTCCCATAACAGACAATAAATATAAACACAGTCAAAATTCCTTTACGGACTTGCTATGCACTAATGACTCTCTCATGTCTTGAATTGTGAGGTTTTTGTCTTACAACACCACGAAGCAAGCTACTATAACATGTTTATTTTTTTCTGCCTGTAACTTTCTTGTAAACATGATGACTAACATGAAGCTTAGATGTGTGCCATGTGTGCTAGATTTATATCCCACTTATACCCAGCGCCAGGCTCTGGATTCAATAGATACAGTCTGTCTCAGAAGTGCCTGCAGAGTGGCACTGGGGGGTGATCTCGAGGTGCCACCTGGTTCTGTGCTGCCCCCCGGAACAGAAATGTGCCCCACAGTTCAGCATTTTCCAGCCTGCCCCAGTGCTGCTGGAAAAGGTGGGTATGGCAGCTGCTAGACTGCTTGTCAAATTGCCGTGGATTTTGTTTGGTTTTGTGGAAGGAGAAGCATCCCACTGTAGGTATGTTGCCACAGATGAGGTGGAACCAATTTAATTTCCTGACCTTGCATCAGGTTTCTAAATCAACACGGCATTTTTTTTTCCTCGGGGCTTAGCCTCCAATTGCAGATAAAGCCCATCCTTCTCTGCCAATCTAATTGGAAGCCCTTTTAATTGTATTCCCTAGTGATCCTGCTCACTGCTGCTAAATGGCAAATACCTTCCTATTTTCCATAGCTGAAAAGGGGAGAGATGGTGTAAAGCATTGCCCCCGATTAAATCACTCTGTGAAGACACCTGATGGATTTCCCCCTCAGAACCTAAAGTTTGATATCCATTGGAATGGCAGAGCTGTTTTCAGGAGTGTTTGATACTGGTGCTAAAAAGCTGAGGCGAGCACCCTGTTCTGTTCTGTGTCCTGGAGTGTGCCAGGCAGCATGTGGCCTCTTCCCCAGGGAGGACGCAGCGCTTGGCACTGTCACCAGCCCTGCTGCTCCGCCAGGGCCTGCCTTCCTCTCTGCTGTTTGCAGTGTCATTTTCCTTAAGGATAACAGATATAACAACTCCCAGTAGCGTTGCAGGATCTATACGTGATTGTTTGTACACTCTGTGGTTACTGGGTTTGTTGTTTGATGTGACGCACGTTACAGTAAGGACACCACGATGCAATAGCTCACGCGCCATGATACGTTCTGTGCCGTGACACGCAACTCGTTCCGGTGGAGTGGGATTGAAGGCAGAAACGCTGTGATCTGTCATTCAGGAGAGGCCTTGGACCCGAAGAGTTCATTCAAGCTATTTTCACTGCCATTCTGCTTGCGTTTAACAAATCCTCAGTTAGCAGAGTGAAGCGTTCAGCTCTGCGGAGGCTTGGTGATGCGGTCAGAGACCAGCGCAGCTTCAGCTGGCAGCAGTGGGGTTGGAGGGAGGTGTCAGACCTCTCACCCATGTCAGGGACGCTGGGAGAATTCACGCTGACCCTTTTATGAATAAACTAGGGAAAAGGGTCGGGATTGTGTTAATTACATGTTGCAGGGATATAAAAGAGGTCCTTGCCTTTCCTTTCGAAGGTCTGTAATACAATAACTTTCACTGTTGGCAGGGGTGCTGCAGGAATTGAATTATGACTGGAAATTAGATATGCATAGCCTGGCCAAACGATCATTAAGGGAGATACGGTAATCAGCTGCCAGTGTTTTAAGGGCTGTAAACACCAAGAAGAGAAAGATGGCTTATTTGGGTGGTCTGCGGAGTTGTAAGTAGGAGAAAAGGTATAAAACCCAGAAAGTGAAAATGGAGGTATCAAGGAAAAAAAAAAATCTTAATGTCGAGTGCTCTCAGCTTGGAGACCTGACGCTTGAGTCATGTAAAGCAGCATAACAAAAGAGAGTATACTTCAAGCTGAATGTGAACTTGAGTGCTTGAGTATATCTCTTTCACCTCTTATTTCCTCAGTCTTGTGCTTCACTGGCATTTTTCATACTTTTTTTTTCCTCAACATGTGGGTTTTATTTGACATCTGAAGATGATAGTGCTTGAAGTGATGTGTTATTGTAGAGGTAGCACAAACACTACTCCAATTATGATTTTGCCTTTGTTGCCATGGAGAAGTTTAAGTCTATTTTAGGCCAAGGACTGATTATAACTGGAACTAAGGGCAGGAAGAAATTGCAGCTTGGAAAGGTGACAAACCACCACCTGAAGTCAGCCTGGCACAGTGTGAGTTTCACAGCCCCCAAATGCAGATCCCTGCAGCTCTTACCTTGGGTTCTTGATTTTGGTTCTTCTTCTCCGGTGCCCGCTCTTCCCAGCTCTTCTTCAGCTCTTTTGGACGCATACTTCTGCCAATTCCCTCTGCTTCAAATCTTTGTAAAGATTATCTGCGTTCAGGGTTCCCCATAGCCTTCACTCCCCAGTCACCATCTTTGTGTTTGCTTTGTCCCGTGCTTCAAATGAGGCATGTCCCCATTAAGACAGAGGTCAGGAAAATCTGGAGACTGTAGCTAATGAATTGATGTCCTCATTTGCATAATTGATGGTAATACATTTCCTCAGTGACATGGCTTGCTGATACTTAAGGCTGTTCTTGTTTTTGACTTCTCTGCCCTGCAGTAAAGGTGTATTACATGTCAGTGACGAAAACTGACCCAAAGCCCAAGTTTTACAAGTTCAAATTGAATGGTTTAATCCTTTAATGTATTTCTGTTCACTGGCCTATTTACAGTGGCTCTGCTCTAAATCTCTCCTGGCTATTAGAGTGAGGGGAGTTGGTGTTTATAACATGTGTGTGCCTGGGGCTGGGGGAAAGGGGAAAGAAAATAGAGGAGAGAGGAGAAATAGATCAAAAATTAGAGTGGAAATCATCTCTTTTTATATACGCCCTGGGGGGCTATGTTTGATACACAAGCCTTTCCCTTCACTGTGTTCTGGAGTCTCAGCCCACAGCAGAGGCCGTGTCCGTGGCCTGTGTGCAGTGCCCTGTGCGATGGGTCGGTTGGCTCCTCTGGCTGGGATCGCTGTGACGCATGAGGCCAGCTCCCTGCAATACACGCTGGTAGTGCCTCTTTCACAGGGACCTTCCCTGTGACGGCAGCTCTGAGCTTCCCACCTGGACACACAGGGAACAGAAGGCACTGGGCCCAGGGCTTTCTTAGGTGCTTTGGAAACTGGTCTCTCCCCACACGACCAGTATTTTTCTCCTTTGTTTTAACAAAACCTGAACAGATTTCCCAGCCAGCTCTCGGTAGGGATAACCTTGATGAAAGCAGCGCAAAGGGTTGTGCAAGATGCGCAACCTGGGCTGTGGAAAGAGGAGTGTGATGAAGGGAAAGGTGAGGGATGCTGCGGGTTGGGGAGCAGCAGGTGTGTCCCCTTTGCCGGGGGGGCAGGGATGGCAGCTACCCAGGGGGCTTGTGGGGCAGCCAGCTC
>JANHFX010026497.1:4383-21229 GCA_027560015.1 Chloroceryle amazona | reverse complement strand
CTAGTTTAGAATATCTAGGGAATCAAAGAGAATTATGTATTCCCTGACTCTAGGTAACCATGAGCTCATTATACCTGGCACAGCACACCAAAGAGAAAGACACAGACAATGGAATCATGAAGGATAGTGTTCAAGAGCTGTATTACCTCCCCTAACAAATGCCTAAATAGGAGAAAAAAACAGGAAGTGTCAAAGAAATGTAAAAGAATTCTAGATTTCTATTATATTCCTATTTGTTTCCAGTGAGGAGTGTCAAGATTGGTATTTTTCTCATATACAAAACCAATGGTCTAGGATTTATCAGGTCGTACCAAATGAGACACGACTGAAACAGTCACAGTAGTTATGACTCCACAGAAAGCATTTAAATTATCTTCAAATTTGAATTATGTGGACCAGTTCCCATCTCACTTTTGGAGCTGACCTTCGCAGAGAGGTTCATGAACTAAGTTAATTTTTAAAATCTGGGAACACTGTTCACTGCCATGGATCACAGAGAGCTTTATGCCCTGCCCTTCAACTTTCAACCTATCTGTCAGCTTACTTCCATGTATAAAGGGTGAATATTAATATTTTTTAAAGACAAAGAGTACTTAAAGTTTGCAGCTGTCCAATTATACTACCTTCTAATTCAGTTCTAATCAGCTGTATGTAATGACCTCTAATCTGTCTGTTCATTAACCCTTTAGGGGTTCACCTTCTTTAGGTGAAAAAGGTATTTATTTTTATTAAATTGGATTGTTTTCTTAGATCTATTTCATGTCCTCCATTTTTGCATCCTCTTCAACACCTATAAGTGTATCTCATATTACCAACCTCCTTGTTTATGTCTCTGCATTGGTATGGTATTACCTTAGTAAACTTTTATTTTTCTTGAGAGAAACAGGAGATTGATTTTTAGTCATCCACAGATGTTGTATTTTTAATGTAAACTGCAAACTAAAACTTATTGGATTAAATCAGTCATTTTATATTAATTTATACATTGATGTAAAACTCATATTCATTTCATGTAGACAGAAATAATATCATTATGATGTGCTTAACATTCAAGGCAAAATATCTGTGGTGGAATTGGGTATTACAAAAAGGAGAAATAAAAATCCCCCTCATTCTTTTGGAAACTTCATTATGCTCTTTAATGACTGATTATTTTAGGGTTTTTTAGTAGCAATAATTCTATCTGGTGCATCAGCAAGGGTTTAAAATAGTATGAGTACGTAAGCTCTAACCAAATAATAGCTACAGGCATATTTTTCTTGCCATGTCAGGCATGAAATGAATGCTAGCCCTGTACAGGTCATAAAAATAAAATACAACTGTTACTGTACCAACTATAATATCTATCATGCTATCCTAGAATCTCCAGTGCCATTATATGTAGTGCTGTCTTTTGAGGGGAGGGCAATTAACACGTGTCCCTGACTCTTACCACAGATTTTGATGTTGCCTTTAAGATTATCATGACATCCATATCTTTGTTATTTTAACATTTCTAGGACAGTGTGACTCAGAACATCTAACGCCCATAACAAATGTATAATCAATATGTAAACCACCTTCCCTGAAAGGCTGCTCCCAGAAGCTCTAGCCAGATGAGCCTTTAGAAAGAATACTTTCCAAGGAAGGAATGCAATTGTCTTTTGGCTTTTTCAATTTTCAAGCTTATTAAAAATCAGCAGGAACTCTTAGTCAAGTATATGTGAACAAGAAGTCTGAATAACCCTCAAATTCAAGGTGAGATGAAATAAATCACCAGAGATGATGTCTGTAAACAGCTGTCACTACTACTGTTAAGTAATGGACGGGGGAAGAGGCTTTATTAGCAGAATTTAGGGAACAGTGATAAAGTCATATACTGTTGAAAACTATTTTTATTTCCCCAGCTCTAAGTAGATTTGAGTCCAGTTAGAACAGCGTTGCAAACAGGGTCAACTGTAGAGTGCAAGATCTATAAGCAAAACAGAACTGATGTCTCCACTAACTTACTCTTGCATGTGAGGGATACTCCAGCCATCATTTAATTTGTAACAATGTGTCATTGGCCATTGGCACTTCAACAGTGATCAACCCTGAGCTCCAGCTTCTTTCCCTGCAATCCAGCAACCCTCTCCTCCCCAGTTAGGAATTTGCTGCAGACTTCACAGATTTCTATGTTAAGCTCCTTTTACAAAAGGTATTACTCTAACTGCCATATCACATGGAAGCTCGAATTGCCTTTCAGTCTGCTATTAGACATATTTTCCCAATGGATAGATTTTATTGACATTTTGTATTCTTCTACCAGGTAAAGATGAAATGTTTAGAGATACCATATATAGTAGCCTAAATGAAATAAGAAAAGTCATTGTAACATGTTTTTCACAGAAAAAAAAAAAATACAGAGAAAGAGAGAGGAAGACATTGCTTGCTTATATTTGAAAGCACCCTATGTCCTGTCTTCCAAATACAAGCAACTGCATTTTGGAAAGTGGGTGACCATTGTATTTTGCCTTATTAGAATTCATTTCAGTCATCTATGCTTTCAAAATACGGTCAGTTTGAATCCCTGTTTAGTTCAGCCTGACACTGTAAGTACTGAAAACACTACAAATTAACATAATATGAATAAATATTGGTATTTATAAGTGACATAGAGCAAATATAGGTACTAACTAGGCAAATATAATTTGTATATTTACACATTGAGTTGCCCTCCTTTCAGAAAAAAAAAATTTGAATCAGTTTCACACTTCAGATAGTGTGCTTCAAAGAATACTGACATTGTTATAAATATGGCTATTAAATTTTGCTAAGGATGGAATCAGCTGTTAATTATAATTAACTATTCTAATTAATATTTAGTCTTTTTTCTCAAGGTTAGGATCAGTCTGACACGATATGAGTGAAGGAAAAATGTTACTGTTTTATTTAATAGGAATTTACTGCTGTGAGAAGGGGGAAACAATGCCCATATTTGGAAACAATTGCACATTTTATTTAAAACAACTCTATTTCACACAGGTTTTCGATCTTTCAATGTTCTAACCTCTACCACTTTTTGCTAGGAGGCCTGACTCTCACACCCTCGAATGCAGTCTTCGTGTCAGATTAGCAATGCTTGCCTGGAATTTGAATGACTCCTTAGCTCTCTTAGAGTTCAGTCATATATGCAGAGAAAAATTGTATTACATATTTCTTAAGCAGGTGTTGTATAGGACTGAGGAGGGGTACAGCCCCACTGTGATTGGCATGGTGACAGCAGCCCTTGGTCAGGCTTCTGCAAATGTATCAAGACTCTGCCAATGCAAACTGAAGATCTGCTAGAGATAACTATTATGCTAGTGTGTTATATAAAGCAATCCAGTACTTCATAACCTTAACAGCATGTCCTTTCCTCTTAATAATGGTGTACATAAAAATATCTACTGTGGCAACTTTGCATTAGAAGATTTTCAGATGCTTGTTTTATTCATAGAAGACTTTTGAGTTTCCTTTTATAATAAAAGGAAGGCTAGTTTAAATGGATTTTAAAGTTGAGTAAGGCAGTGTGGATTTAAATGAGATTTTTGGAAATAGTGAGAGGTGATAACAAACTATATATTATTCCCGTGCTTGCCTGAGGAGGCAGCTTTGTTACCAGAGCAGTTTAAAAACTGTAAATTTTTTTCACTCTGTTATCCACTTAAAGATTCCACTTACTAATTTACATAATTTCCAAATCCATTTTAGGTCTTTATTTGATCTTTCCATTCTTTTTCCTTGATCTATCAGTATTAAGTATTTTTAATTTTATTTTGAATCATAATTGGTTTTAATTTCTGATTAAACTTGGTAATTGTGTCATCTGTGAACATCTCCCTCTCTGGAGATGTTCAAGACCCGCCTGGATGTGTTCCTATGTGACCTAGTGTAGGTGATCCTGCTCTAGCAGGGCGGTTGGACTGGATGATCTTTTGAGGTCCCTTCCAGACCTTAACATTCTATGATTCTATGATTCTTTTTAAGTATGTATCCAAGAATGGTTGAGAAATAAAAAAAAAAAAATCTGAATATAACCTTGCCACAGCATGGAAGTATCCAAACTAGTTTTGATTTTACAAGTTGAAAAAAAATTAAACACCTTTAAATCTTACATGTATTATGAAGGTTTACTGACACCTTTGTTTCCACTACATAATATGAAATGTATTAATTGGTGCTATTTTATTCTCTATAATTTCAGGAAAACTACAATCTTAAAACTACCACCTTAAAATAAACAGATTTGATGCAAGAGCTTTCTAAATATATCATGAGTTTTAAGGGTAATGGGAAAATAATAAATTAAAATAAAATAAAATAAATAAAATGAAATAGTATTTTGTGTCCCAGAATCCTGCCATGAAGCATTACATTAAACATGGCTCAGATTCAAATTTCTGTTACTGAAGAATTGAATGAATCTCTAAACTAGTATGTTAATTTCAGTTGAGTGTTAGATGCATAGTGCAATTTTGAGGATACTTGCAGAATGGCTTAATTAATTTTTTCCATTAACTTACAAAAGCCTGATTACATCATAAAACTAAAAACTTTTTCTTTCACCTACAGTGACAACTTTCCTACTGTACTCACTCTGTTTCTGTATTTTTATGTGTTTCTTGCTTTATGTGTTTTAGGAAGAGAACTGCCAGCTTGCTGTAGCTGTTTACAGAAGATCTCCAATGGTTTTTAGGATGCTCACTGCAGCACGATGGATCAGAAGCAGGGGACTTCTAACCACACTAGGTGATCTCCTATGTTGGAGTCTCCTTTCAAGCATTTGGTGTCATCTGATTAATCTCAAACTCTTCTTGCTTGTCATGGGTTAGGGTCAGGGAGGCTCTTTAGACCTCTAATAGACACTCTCTGTTAGCACCCTCCCTCCCCAAAGGGGAAGAGAAAGGGAAGAAGGGAGAGAGACTTAGCGATTAGAAAAGGTAACTAGAACAGCTTTAAGGAAAATTATAATAATAATAATAAGCATGGAATATATACAAATATATACAAAACCAGTATTGAACCCAAAACCTCTTATGGTAATTACATCACCGTCACCACTGATGCTGAGAAGCAGGCACCAGGACAGTCCCAGACTGGACCCCACAGTAGACAGGAGCTGTGTTCAGGAGCTGGATTCTGGTACTGGATTCAGGAACACACAAATAAGGATTAAAGGCAGAATGGGCAGAGTCTCCCTTGGATGCTCTGAGGAAGGAATCAGAAGATGACCGGAGCCAAGCCAAGCTGGCAAAGTAAGAGAAGAAGGCAAAGAGAGGGAGCCCCAAGAAGAGAGCCCCTCCAAATCCCTCAGCCTTGTACTGAATATGATGTATATGGGATGGAATCCCTCCCTGATCAGTTGAGAATCGTCTGTCCTGTCCACTCCTCCCTACAGGTGCGCCCTTTTACCTTCTGCACCCCACAATGTGGTACACAAGATCCAGCAGTGGCCTTGGTCTGCACACCAATGCTTGGTATTAACTGCAATCAAGAAGTGTTTTCATTGCTAGAAGCAGACACTGTGAAAACAGGTTGCTAACTTCAGACAGTGCAGTTAGTTAGAAGAACTGAGATGAAAAGTAAAATCACTGAAGAGAATTCTGTTCTCACTCAAATCAGGACATTGCTTCATCTTATTTTGTCTTGTTATCACCATAGGTCTGATATCATCAGTTAGAAAGTTGTTTCAAAAGATTGTCCTTCCCACAGTCCTTACACTTTCTAAGTCTACTATTATGCAAATAATAATAAGCAGTTATCTAGTTACATTTTACTGTTTAATTTTCAAAAGTATTTCAATAAACTAAAGGCTACTGAATTATTTTAGAAACAATTTACATTACCATATAATTCTGTAGCAAGTCTGCTGCATAAATTAGGAAGTCATGCCACATAAACTCAGTCTAATGTGTTTTACAGTACCAGGAGCCTTGACATTACTCGGTTAATTTCACGAGGAGAAAATATTTCACTATCCACCTGACAGTGTGTATAGGATCCTGACAAATGAGATGTCAGCAAGTTGGAACTTGGGTTCTGGTAAGGTCCTACAAATTCAGCCTCCAAATATACAGTGTTATGGATACTTTCTAAATCAAACATGATTATCCAGAAAACAATTTTTTTATACCTGGTACATCTCTTATTCTCCTTTCCTTTGATAGGATGAGAGATAGGTGTCCTGTAGAAGAGTTCTCACTCAAAGACAAAAGGAAGTGAAAAGATAACAAGGAATTATGAGGCTGTATCCTTCAGTGTCCTTCGTGAAGTCACAACTGAGTTAGGAATCAATACTGAACATCAGTGTAGCTAGTCCACACCTTCCAGAATAACAGTTCACAAGATTTGCTTATCACATGACATTCCAGGTCTTTATTCCGTGATGTAGTGCCTACTGACCAGCCAGGGAGGAAAAAGCGATCAACTTCAGTTTTCCCTTTTCCCTGTTGTGTGGCTTTAGTTGTTACAAAAGTAATAGAACAATAGAATAGTTAGGGTAGGAAGGGACCTTTAAAGACCATCTAGTCCAAGCCCTCCTGCAGTGGGCAGGAACATCTTCAACTACATCTTGTTCAGACAGCCCTGTCCAATCTGACCTTTATAAACCCCTCTTAAATATTTAAAGGTTGAAATAACATGTCCCTCAGGTCTTCTGTTCTCTGGGCTCAACAATCCCAAATCTCTCAGCCTTTCTTCACAGGAGAGGTGTTTCAGGCCTCTGACCATTTTTGTGACCCTTTTCTGGACCCACTCCAACAGGTTCATGTCTTTGCTGTGCTGAGGACTCCAGAGTTAGACACAGTACTCCAGATGGGGTCTCAGCAAAGCAGAGTAGAAGAGCAGAATTACCTTCCTCAACATACTGGCCATGCTTCTTTTGATGCAGATCAGGTCATGGTTCAAGTTCTGGTCTTCAGGTGTACATTGCTGGCTCATGTTCAGTTTTACATTCACCAACACCTGCACATCCTTGTCCACAGGGCTGCTCTCAAGCCCCTCATCCCCCAACCTGTACTGATACCAGGTGCCGGATTGCCTATATCATTAACCAACCCAGGTTCAGGACCTTGCACTTGGCCTTGTCGAACCTCATGATGTTCACATGGGTCCACTTCTCAAGCTTGTCCAGGTCCCTCTAAAGGAAATTGCATCCCTCAGGCATGTTAGCTGTATCACTCAGCTTGGTGTAATCTGCAAACTTGCTGAGGATGCACTCAATCCCACTATGTCGTTGATGATATTAAACAGCACTGGTCCCAATACAGACCCTTGAGAAACACCCCTTATCACTGATCTCCATCTGGACATTGAGCTTTTGACCACTACCCTCTGGATGTGACCATATAAATAAATCCTTACCCACCAAACACATCAGTCCATCTATCAAATTCTCTTCAATTTATAAAGAAGGATGTTGTGACAAACTGTCAAAGGCCATAATAATGTGCTTGAATGCCTTAATGTTTGTAAAAGATGTTTTTTAAATTTCAAACATTGTGTAATTGATACAGAGAGTGTTGTCCTCTTCAGTAAATGTATAGCAAGACAAAACAAAACAAAACACACACACAAATAATAATAATAATAAACATAAATATAAAAAACCAGTCAGACGGACCATATAGGCTAAGAAATTAGGGGAAGAAGAACATGAAACAGATTGGGACAGAACCATTAGAGGATGAAAAAATGGAAAGTATCTACTTCCTGGAACACAGAAATAACAGAAATATTTCCCAAAGCTCCAAATAATTAAAAGAGAATGTCATTCCATCAGTGTATTTTGTCCCTCTGTGATGGTCTCCATTGTTCTGGTTCTAAGTCTCAGTTTCTAGCCACTGACCTGGAAAACACAGAGTTCCGCATCTGCTCATTGCCCAAGCACTCCAGTGCACTCCCTCCTTCCTCCCTAGTCTCCTCAGATTTGCCTCTGCTCTTCCCAAGAGAACTGGACCCACTGTGACTTTTTTGAGTGTGGAAACTAGCTAGGAAACAGTCTTTTTTTCCCAGTTTTCTACTTCTTTATCACTTCAGTGTTTCAGGTCAGTGCTTGATTCAAGGCTTTCTCTCCCATATTGCTATCACTGGGAAAGAGAATAAACTATTTAGATTCCAGAAGAAAAGGGTCCTCTGTTCCGACTTTGTTAGGAGCATGTAGGCTTGTAGCTATCTTGAAACCATCCTTCTGCCACAGACCAAACATTTTTAACAGGAAAAAGCTATATGAGGAATTCAAACCATACAATTGTAAGAGGTTTTTATTTAATTCACATTATTTACCCAGCCCAGTAAATTTCACAAGGGCAGAAGGAAGAAAAGGAATATGGACCTGCCAAAAATTTATTTCTTTGTGCTCTAGACTATGGAAGGACACGTTTTCAGTAAAAATGAAAAAGAGCTTAATGTTTCTAGTCATACAATATCTATGCATTTTCTTAGCCTTTCTTTTGTGTTCTATGGACTGATATTTCATCAAAAGAAAGCATGACTAACATTAACATTTTGATGTCACAAATGATGCAACATATAAAACTTTCTTATAACAAAGAATTGCAATGATCCTCTGTGATAGGCAATGCTATCAAAGTCTTACGTTGAATGAACTATGAATGCATAAAATTTATTTTCCAAAGGCTTTTAATTCCTTTAAATTACAAGAGATTTTCACTGGAATACTCATAGGCGTTTTAGTAATGAAAATTGTTTAATCACATTTTTCTTTTGCAATGCCGCTTAATGCTAACATCTTCGAGACACAGTCTTGTCAATTATGGAAAATTATAAATTCAGAGAAGACAACACTATTTTCATTTCTGCTATCAAATAATCTATTTTTTCAGTCTTTAGAATATGATCTGATTTTAACTTAATTATAGCTTGCATATGATCAGTTTCATAGTAAATTTTCAAACTTCTAAACATAATTACATTTACCAAGGCAAACTTTAAAGAAAAAATGTTTTCTACACATGCCATTCTGTCAGACAGAATGAGTATAGGCTGCTACACTGCAATTTCAAATGCTGTTTTCTGAGCAACAACATTCATGTCCTGAAGGGACATGAGAGAGAAAAAATATTTGTACTTTCTACAACTTGAACTTTGTGCTGAAACTCACCTCACCTCACAATGTGCTCTTGACAAATTATCTATTCTCTATTGATCACTTAGGATGGAAGAAGGCAGAGGTAAACCTTTCCTGGTTTCCTTGTTTGTTTTGTTACTCTGAGCTCTTTTACCATCATTAAATGTCAGCAATGCAGTTTAACAAGCAGCCTGTTACAGAATAACAGAGTTATTACTTGGATTACATCTATGTAGTCTAGGTCCCCAAATTCAAAGACAGCAGTCATAAAGACTGATTCTTCACAGCTTATTCCACAGATGTGGCAGATATCCTGTAATGGACAAAAAGTACTTTAGTAGGCACTTATGGATTTCAAGTCTTACTATTATCTGTGATTTTGTTAAGATGGTATTATATTTTCATAGGTACTACACAAAACCCCAACAAGATTTTTTCTTGATTTTTCTTTCAAGATTTTTCTTTCAAGATTTTTTTAGAAAACAAGGTTTTCTAAAAGACCTTGTATTTGTCAGGATCTCTAATGATCACAGCAGTTGCAGTACTGAAAATGCCACTTATAAAATTATTTCTTCCTTCTTAGTTAAGAAGTATCACTGATAGTAAAGAAAGCACTGATTACTTTATCTTCTTTTCAAATTAGTTTAATATGATTAATAACTCTAAATATTTGTGAATTATTTAAAACTTTTAATTGACCTACTTTACCAAAGCCTATATTAATGGGAAAAATGACCTTTTTCTTTTTTTCATCTAAAGCCTAGTTACAATGAAAACCCAAGGTAATTTTTCCAGCCATCAGCATAATCCCAAAAGGTGAGATTTTACGTGGAGATCAGATCTCTCTGATATGTTTGCCTCACTGAGTTTTATAATGCTGCTATTCTTGTAAGCATTTTGTCCTATAAAAGCAAAACCACATCATCTAGAATCAGCCAACAGAGACCAAGGAGACTCAAGAGATGCAACCAGATTATTCTATTGTTTTTAGTTTTGGGGATAGTCCAAGTCATTTCAAGAGTAAAAGATAATGAAGTCCAAGTAAACAACATAATTGGTAAATTTACATTAAGGATCTGAGATGCAAAATTTGAAGCAGAGTATTGATCCCCATGAAGTTTCAAGTGCTCAGATGGAAAGCTCTGAACAGAATACGTGATAGAAGAAAATTGAAAATGAACACAAAGAGCAGAAAGCAAAACATGGTAAATATTCATCTAAAACAAGATGCAATAGCACAGATAGAGGAAAGGTACAGTAACAGAGCACAAATGTACCACGTTCTGTTCATCTGCAGGAGGTTAACACTTACATAGATTTTTTTGTTTGTTTCAATTAGTTTTATTAAGAAATTAAACTCTACTAGGACTATTTTAACTTCAGTTAAATAAAATCACACATCAAAACTGTATAAGATATTTTTGATAAATAGTATATTTTTCAAGAAAAATGTTTTGGGGAAATTCAGAATAAATCCACCCTCAAAAAAGTGGAAAGCACCTTGTATAAAAATAGGAAAAAAGTGTTTCTGGTAGGTTCAGAGGAAAAAAATCTTATTCAAATGTGTTGACTCAAAACATTTGCTTGAAAGCAAGCATAAAAAAAATCCAAACCAACGCAAATTTCCATTGCAATCAATGGAAGTAATGCAGTACTCCTCAGCTAACTACACTGCTGACTACATAAATAAAGTGTTCAATACTGAAAATGTTACAGGGAAGATTTTTTTATTTTATTTTATTAAGCAAAAAATAATCTTTTTTTCTGATGAACTTATTAATGAATTTAGTGTGAATTTCTACATAAAGATATTAATCCTATGCTACAGTTGTACAAGTTCTAATAGGCTTGGAGCTGTCCAATAATAGCCCTTTCCTACCTCACCTCCCTGTCTCTACACTCTCAGAAAAATCTACTTCATTAGGTAAAGAATATAAGGAGATTGTTCAAAACTTATCTGCTGATAGGAAAAGGGAGTGATGAAAAAAGACATTGTCTTTCCAAGCAGTGAAAACTTATACCACTGGGTGGTAAAAAGAAGAAAAGATTGAAGCAAATTTTTGGAGGTCATGAACAGCAGCAGAAAGATCCCTAAATGAATATGGTACAGGAATATAAATAATAATTGAATTACAACACTCCTAAAAATTGTGATAGACAAATTACAATATCATTGAAATATATTGAAAAAGGGATTCATGAATCTGCAATTAAAAAAAAAACTAATTAAAATAAAAGAGCTGTAATTGTCTCTCCTTTAGAGGGACTAATAAAAGTGATGGGAAAACTTGAAGCACTCATTTTCATGTTATGATGAAGGAAAGTGAATTTCAAGAATTCTACTCTTCAACCAATACTAATATTGGAGCTAGGAAAGAGTTGTTTGTACAGCATATTTAATAGTTTTCATACAGTTCATTTGAGTATAGAAAAAAATGAGACAATTTGTGTTACATAAATTCTTTCACATTTACACCGATAGAAATATAGATTAAGTCTTTCAATTTGAATTGTGATGTCTTTAACACCAGACCAAATTAAGAAACTTTTCCTCAAGATTTAATTTGGATTTCTATCAGTATAACAAAGCACATCTTGTTTGACACAAAACTGCTTCCTCACTATTTCAAAGCATCTTAATCTTAGCTTGCAACAATCCTATCATTCTGTGCCTGAGCATCTCTAAGATTATCTGTAAAATGTATTGTGTTTTGTAACATGGTGAGCCAGCCAGCCACTGAGTAGAGATCTAATTCATTCCAAAGATGATTTATAATAAGTCAGATTGGAAAGCAGGCCATTTCCAGAGGTGACAAGCTAATGCATTACTGCTGTGTAACCTTAGACCACACAAGAATGTAATTTAGCTTTTAGAATGATAAATATCTGTATCTCCAAATTTGTACTAATTATCAGGCTAAAAGGTTCTTTCAGGTGCTCGCTCCATCTATGTTCTTTTATATTAAAATATTTTATAAGATTGTAAAGGTGTAGATCACAGAAGTAGATAGGTTGAACCAATTAGATATCAGACACAAGGTTAATGGGAGAATAAGTCCCTGATTTAAAATAGTTTTTCTATTATTTTAGGAGACAAATATAGTAACGAGCACATTCCACATTAATGCTGTGAATTATTATAGGGATAAAATGTTGTATATAGGGTATCATATATTAAGTTGCAAGTAAAAGAAAACCTAATCTGTAAGAGATAAACCAGGTCAGATGATAACGGCTTTATAATTTACAGGATTGGTCTTCCCCGAGTGAAAGACAAGGTAAATTATTCAAAAGGTGCAGCACAAAGATGGATTCAGCTTGACTGATCTAAAATTTGGTGGTAAGAGAGGGATAGAAAGCAAGCTGAAAAGGATAATGGGTCTCCCATCCACATTACAAAATATATAACAAAAGAGAGACCATCATTCAGTTACTCACTAATTTTCTTTTTTGCATTTCCAAAAGACAGTGTAAACCAGGGAAATAAATCAGAATATTCTGGAGTAAAGACAACAGTCAAAATCCAACCCCCAACATCCTGAAGTCAATTTTACAATCAGCATCTTCAGCACCTGTGCCATGTGTTTGCCATGTTTTATTAATGCATGTAACCTGTTTGTACACTGAAAACACACAGAACTTCCAGTGTTATTTAATTTAACAGTTTCACAGTCCTCTTAATATAAAAGGATCTCTGGTAGTAAATCTATATAATAATTCAAATTATTTTATATATAGGAGGCAAAGGGAATAAGAAGAAATCGTCTACTTAAAATCTGAAGCTACATGTTAGCAAATGCTGAAGTAGTGACTTAAAAGGATAATCCAATATAATTTGATGCTAAATGTTAACCACACTAAAGTTCTTGTAGAGTTTTGGTACAGCAGCATCAGTAATTCTATGTTTGTGCTCATCTACATTGCTCTTTGTAGCTTGGTCTCACTTTCTGCAGCCTTAACCTGAGACTGCCATCAGACAAGTTTTCTCTAGCTACAACATCACTTAGAAAATAATGGACACAGGAATGCACGTAAAGTGGTGTTTCCTGACTCTATACAAAGTTCTTCATTAATCCCCTGAACCCTTACCTAAAAGAGTAATAATTTGTAACAGCTGGTGATATCATGGACATTTTTAGTATCAGCATTATGGAAAGAAGGCACATCATTACTCTCTGATACATTCAATCTAAAATTTAAGTATATACAACTGAATTTAACCTCTTTGGGATGAGAATATTGAAGGTTTCCTGTATCTTCAGGAATGTGGAGATTGGAATAGAGTGTTAAGGCAAAATGAGTTAACTATGTGTAACCCTGACTATTTCTTTGTTGTAAAACACATTACATTCATGGGTAATCTAGAAATGATGGCATTTACTAAGCAGAATTGAACTTTCACTGAAGAGCATTGATTGAACAGATAGTTGGGATTTGTAAAAGGTCAGAAACTTAATTCGGGCACTATTTGAAAAGAAAAAAACATTATGAAGTTCCTTTTGTAACTTTGTCAGTTTTCTTTATATGGTGTTGTTAAGAAGGATTTATTGTCATGCTGAAAATAAATAAAACTGAAATTCTTTGACTTTGTGAATGATCCTGAATTTTCAAACACGAATCTGTTTTTCAGAAAAGAGTGTTTACATTTGTTGTGTCTTGATCTTAATATCTTGAACAGTTAACGGACAATTTTTTTGTTTGTTTGTTTTTTTAATATCTAGGGGGTTTTAATGACCAATTTTTTTTATAGATAATACTATAACTTCAAGGTGTTGGACAACTTGCATATCCTTTTTGACAGGTTCCACTTCACATGTGGCAATCACAGTTCAACTGGGACCTCTGTTTTGTGTGGATTTAGTCTTGGAAAAAGGCTGTGCCCAGTATCCTGTCAGTATCTGTCAGATAACTCTGTCTGTTGTTTTGAAACAGAGTGCACTAATCACAAAACCTGGCACTTTTTTCTAATGTGTCGGAAAGAATGAGGGAGGAAGGAACTGGAAACGGATCATATACAATGTCTACCTCAATTTTAAGTTAAGAAGGGTAAAAGGAAAGAGAAGATCTCTATCTGAAACTGTTTATACCACAAATAACACTGCATCATCCCTTGGAACAACATACTAAATGTAAGGGAAACCGTGTCAGATACAGTCTGTTCAGGAGACGTAACTGGAACTGAAGAAAATGTAGATAAGTGTAAGGTCTGAGCAGTTGAACAGAATTTTTCACTTTTCCATAATTTGCTGTAAAGACATAATAATTGCTTTTGCAAGACAAAAATTCAGCAAGTCATCCATGACATCTAATAAATGTTTTTTACCTTTAAAGTCAGATTCTCTGTAATCATGTCACTTAGAAGAAAAAATACCATGACCGCTAAATAAACAGAGAATCAATACTTTTATATATTGCAACAATCAAAATGATAAAACTTATTTATCTGATTTTTCTTTTACAGTAGTTAACTGCATGTAGACCAACTAATGTGCTTCTAGAAAGAGCATTCTCAACACAAGCCATGTATTCAGAAGAATTTTAAATAGAAATTATAATAAAGGAATTTTCAGCTTGTCTCTTGTAGTTTTTTCAATCTTGTCCATATATGTTAGAATTTCACCCAGGAAACACCTTTCTATTTCTTTAAAAAGGTAGGAAGAAAAATGTGATACCTCAATTTGACTAGGGTGTTCTTTGCATCCCTTCAAGCAATAACCATCCATAAGAACTTTAGCAAGTAACTCCAGTGTCTCTTCAGAAAGGTCTCTCCACTCTCAGTAACAGAATTTGTGAGTTACCACTGGTAAAAACAGAGGTAAAAACCTGTGCAAGTCTTTTTCATCCTTTATATACTTCCATGCATTCAGAAATACACACACTCAAAACCGAGCTTATTCAAAGCAAGTATTTTGTATCCTGTTACAATTTCATGTTCAACTTTTGCACTCGTTTAAGAATTTCTCTTTATTCAGACAGACTTGGCCTATCTGTACTTTCAGTCACTGGGCCTAATAACAAAATTTTACTGCAAATCAAGTAAATAAAAAAATCTCACCAGTTGCAATAAAAGAAACCAAATTATTGTCCATTCTTTTCATGTATATCTGTCTAATTATAGATATTTATAAAATATAGTTTCCTGAATATAAACTATAGGCTAACTAAACTAAAATCCTGTCATCCAGGAGCTCTGTTCATTATTTAAGATCATTACTCATGGGGGGAAAAGAAAAAAGAAGGCAAAAAAAAACCCACCAAAACAAAACAAAACATTAAAATAAATCAATTTGATAAATAAATAAATACCACACTTGTAGCCAAAGTCAGACCCTAGAAGAAGGTACTTAAATCATTCTCTCAAAAGCTCACTTGGAGATTCTTACAGGAAATTGACAGATTCTTTAAGAAGTTCTGTCTATTCCTTCTCACAAACACGTTTAGGTAAGAACCAGGGGGTTTTACAAGTTAGTTGAAAACTAATTTGGCCTTTTTGAAGACTACCATGCGATAAAAGGTTGAGAAATTCTGGGAAAACTTCTATTAATGTCGTTCTCTTCTTTCAGTTCAATTTTGAAACAATTAGTGGTAATATATTCTCTTGTTTTACTATAAGTAATTTTTTGATTTTGCAGTAATTATCTAGACAGATACTATTCACAATAGTTGTTGCAGTGTGGTAAACTTTGATCTCCTATTTCATACTTGAAGGAGTTTTTTCTGAAGCAATAGAGGGAGGTTTTTTGTGGTGTGCACTCTTTCTTTGTCATACAGAATTATAGATTCATTTAAAAATTATCCAAACAAGTATATGTAAATGAAATTTAATTCACTGACCTAGTTCAGATTTAACTCAACTTGGCCTCATCCACTCATGCAGAACTTTCTTCCTCATTTTATCTTTATTATTAAACTTTACCCCTCCCCAGCTTCTTCCTCTGCATTCATTGATCTTTCTCCCTACTATTATAAAGGCATTATCACTCAATTGTAATTTTCTATCTCTCCTCCCAGTTCTGAACGTTAGTCTATTGAACAAGAATATGAATACTAATCTATATTTATTTCCTCACTTCCTTGTCTTCATGTCAATTTCACATTTCTTATCTATTCTAACTGTTCTTACAAAAGGACATAATAACCTCTTTTGTTGATCATTCAAAGAGACATGAAATCATCACTTATATGATACCTTCTATGTCCTTGTACAACAATATATCTTTTTTATGCTTCTTCTCTCTCCTTGTTCTCTTCAGCCTCAGGAAATTCTTTCTTCTTCATTTTATCAGCTGATGTTTCTTCAGTGGAAATTACAATTTTTTCCCTAATGTCCAGCCATATCTTTTGTGTTGAGAATTTATTCTATTCCTAGTGACTTATATTGCCATGAAATGAATGACAGAGAGCTTACTGCAGCTGTGCTTTCTGTTCATTCACACCTATGAAGCTATGGTGCTCCTTACCTGGGCTTAGCATGACCAATTTGAGAAAGTATTTTCTAATGAAATGCCTAACTCTAATTCTCTTCCTAAGATTTTTACTGCAGCGTGAAAAGCAGACATTTTCTTAAAAATTCTTAATGAAACTACTCATGTATTTTAAACATATGCCTCTTTCCTGTCTCTATCAGTACTAGTTGCTCTGTAATCTTATCATAATGCAAAGAAGACAAGCTTGAACAATTATCTGGACATTTCTCCTCAGTCAAAATAGCTGAAATACATCAAAATTACTTTGAACTGCTAGATTTTATTTATAAAG
>JANHFX010026496.1:17466-33838 GCA_027560015.1 Chloroceryle amazona | reverse complement strand
CAAATGGAAAATGTGTATGCATGTGCACTGGAAGGACACAAACATACTCTTAGTCACTCTATGTTAGAATCCTCTGTGTCAATAGGAATCTTCTGTGCTAGTTCTAACTTGTCTACTTTGAAACCATCTGAAATAGAAGTTTGATTTTTTAAGTTTAAGGTCTACACATACATAAATTTATAGCTTTGATTGCACATTTTATAAAAGAAATCACTAGAGAGCTTTCAAGAGAATAAATTTGAACCTATTTAAATTGAATACATGTCTCATTAGGAGATATTTCTAGACAAGCATTTTCGCTCCTACAAGGAAGTGTTACATTATGATCAATCTGTTGAGTGCCACTGGGCAATACCTCTGTCTTTACAGTGTACAATACTTCTGTTAGAGCTTTACAGCAGACACATTTACAAAAAGCATCTCGTTAACTTCAGAAAATGGCACATTAGTCCTCAACTCTGGACAAAAATACATCACAAGGCTAAGGAGGAGTGAACCGCTGCTGTCCAAATACAAGCCAAATATGAACATTTTCTGGGGTTTGAAAAGGTTACGCTAAAGTTGCTTGTTTGTTTTCTTTCCGTTTATATGCACTGGGGCACTTCCTAGATTCAGGCAGCAGCTCAAATATCATACAGTGCTAAGAGAAAAGCTCTTCCTCTGCTACTGTATTTCTGGTCTGATGAGAAACAGGAAATACCAGAAGTCTCATGAGAGAGCCTGTTCTCTGAAGATCTCCAGTGCAAAAGGAGATCATTACACAAACCCATCTGAGCTTGAAAACTTTTTGATAATGGTCTAAGTGGGACATAAAAGTCCTAGCAGAATTCAGTGGCTTCATTGCTTGAAGACATCCATAAAACCAAAGTGAAACAATACTGTAGGGCTAGAATAAGCATTAACTATTAATGAACACTGAATGGAAACCTTTCCAACACACAACAAACAAATAAACATTCTCAAAGAGGGGTTCACGTTTCTGCTTTGCAACAGCTTAAAGGGACTAGATTTTTACAGGCTGCAGAGTCACCTTTTCTGATAAGCAGAATCCTTCAAGCTTTACCATTAAGTACACAAAACCTCAAACACTTTGAAATGTAGCTTTTAAATCCTTGAGTAAAAGTTTTAAAACTCAGAAGATATTAAATTTTGATTGACAACAAGAGAATACATAAGCAGAGTGGCTAGCCTGGTGACAAAAGGAATGCTGACAATGGCCAACAACAGATGTTTGGAGAAAGAGCATAAAACAGAATAATCCTTTCTTTAGAAAGGATTTTGTCAATCTAGTAAGAGACCTTATGAGACAGTAAGCACACTTGGGCCATTAAGTTTACTGGAAATATGAATCTATCTTAATGTATATTTTTACACTTGATTTTGATCGTATTTTTGGCCTCGAGATCTTTGGCTGATTAATCCAATAACTTAACTATGCATTGTGTGAAAAAATGCTTCCTTTGTTTTCCTTTCAGAGTTCCTGTGTTACAGAGGGCGTAATCATTCCTTACTCGTCTTCTCCATGACTTTATTATCCTTCTTCCTCTCAACCCACCTCTGCTCTTTTTCCACACCAAAGAGGTCTCATAATGTATTAATTCCCTCTGTTCCATACTCCTGACCACCAATTTTGTACTTTGTGTATTTACTTTCTAGAATGAAGTAACTAGAACTACACTTACTGTTCGAGATGTGAGCATATCATGGATTTATTTAGTGGTGTAATGACTGTTTATTTTGCTCTCTGTTCCTTTCCTCATTCTTTTCATGGTTTTGACTCCTGTCCAAGGAGTCCAGGTTGTCTTTCCTTAAAAGTAACAGCTCATTTAAAGTCCATTGCTTTGCATATTTAAGGTTTTTTGCCCTCTTTTTGTACATTATCAGGACTCAGGCATCACCTTTTTACCCCTTTACTAAGGATTACAAAGTCCTTTGGCAATTAGCCCTAGCTCTGGCCATCCTGAATGATTTTTGATTATTGGAAAATTTCTTTGTGTCCTTGTTTCACCACTTTTTTTCAGTCTCTTTATGACCAGCTTAACATATTTTCCAGCATATACCCTTATGAGAGTCCAGAGGAAACTTCCCACCACCATGAACACTTATCTTTTAACCAGCAATGTATCCTTGAAAAGATATTTTTTCTTTTCCCCTGCAGAAGTTTGGCCTCTTCACAAACTATTGTGAAGGACTTTATGAAAAGTTTTAGGAAACCCAAGTATCCTGTCCTTGTCCCCCTGAAAATGAAAGAACTGCTAAGGATAGAGAGCATCATCAGATTAATACAGTTTTAGAGGCAGGTCCTTAAAATTCTTAAGAGCTTTGTCATTGTGGTTAATGTTCAACCAATCTGTTACAATTTTTTTTTCAGCCATAAAGAAGTTTTGGAGGAGGAACACAGAACACAGGAACTGACATACCAGATCAGAGAAGGTGGTCAGACTAGCAACTGTGATTACTATCCTCTTTGCAGTAGTGCTCAGTAGTTCTGCTACAGGTTCAAAGCTAAAGATTACAGTAAAGTGCAACAATTTTATTTTGTCTTAACTTGCTGAATCTCATCTAGGCTTGGTTTTTTTTTTATATTCTCATTTTATTCTGTCTTGATTTCTCATTATTTTTAGACCCTTCTGCCTTGTGGAAATCTGTTCCACATATGAAATTTCAATTCTGTGATTATTTTTAATCTATTTTAAATGCACTACTTTAAAATGTCATTAGCATATCCTAGGCTTTGTATCACGAGAGAAGATACACAAATATGTAACTGTCTCACCACTTTTCTCTAAAATGTTTTAAATCTAATGAGTTTGAATGCTAAATTCCAATCAATCACGATACGTTTCACATAATTTTAATTTCACTCTACTCATATTTTTTTAACTCTGGTCAGAACAAGACATATTAATACAACAGAAATGTTATTCCACAGCAGTGAGTATTCCACAGTAATGAGTAATAAATACTTCTACCTCAAAGTTTTAGGGTTTACAGTTTCAGATTTTTTTGACCAGATTCAAAAAGGTGTGGGATCTGGATGATGTTTTTCAAATTGGTTTTCTGAAACATTCACCTCTCTCTTTCCATGTAGCACCTTTCCCTTCTCTCTACTGTCCCATGGGTCCATTTTCTTCATTTTTCTCTTGTTCATGTTCACACTTGACACAGTTTTCACTCCACGAGCACGCATTCAGATTTTTACAATGTATTTTTTTTCTGCTGCTTTATAAAAGTCCTAGACAAAAATACAACTCTAAAGACCTTTTTATAACACTGTTACAATCTGCCATTTTAACAGCATCATCTGTCATCTTAATAATGTCCCTGGTGCAAGACTGCAGCAGAGCGTATCACAGCCTATAACAAATCCTGTCAGACAGTCCTGATAAGCTCCTTTCAGGTGGAGCCTTTTCAGACTTTACACAGACACACTCACAGCAGGCCTGCATACTGTCAATTTTCCCCTGTAGGCTGTGGGATTGCAGGCAGACTTTCGCTGCCTGCTCTAGAATATTTCCAGCACATAGTCTTTCCATCTGTCCCCTAGGAGAGTCTTCCTAGGCCTTCTAGACAAGGCTATGGTTATCCTTCATTTGCCAGCTGGGAACTCTGGTGGTACCATTCATCCTTCAAGAATATGTGAGGTTGAGGCATTCATTATCTGCACACAACTCCTTGTTGTAGATGATTTTACAATAAATATTAAATAAACCACCATCCCCAGCAGAGCTGCTGGAGAAGAACGACTTCATAAAGGATGTGGCTATCTTATAAACCTGGACAACTCGAGCTTTTTCATCACTGTAGGTGAAATTGAATATAGAGGAGGTAGAACAAACACCCAAGCCTCCATACCCCACCCCATCACCACTCTGTTAGTTCACTAGCAATGCAACCTCTCCTTTCATCTGCAAGGAATGAAGATAGGGACCATGGGGCTGGGCATGTCCACTGCAGGGCTATGAGCAGTGTATCAACTCACTTTCTGTCAGAAGGCTAAATTTTGTGGAAAGTGCATTAAAAGCAATTTTGCAAAAGGTAAAAATTACAACAACAGCTAGCATTTCCTAACTAACCTTGGTGACTCTTCAGTAAATTATAGTATCCAGTAGATCACATCTCTCTATTAAGAGATACAAAAAATATCCTGCTCTTCCTAACACATGTATGCCACATATGGAAGTAATTTCCTGTTACACTATTCTCTGGATGATGTAAAAGAAGATATTCACTTCCAGGAGGCCTGACTGACAACTCTTCTTGCATTTTCCACCAAACTTAGATACATGATATGAAAGCTCTGAAGAACAGAGCTTTTACAGCCTATTTGTTATATCTTTAATAGGAATGGATCTGTAGCATGGGAAGACATGTTAGAATTGTCATATCTGCATTCCCCTAGCAGAAGATGAACATTATTTTCTTCTGCAATGACATATTTAACAGCCAACAGTTTATTCTTCAAAAGAATTTTTTAATGAATGCTAGTTACTTAATATATGTACAGTCTTTAAATTTTATAAATACAATTACTCTAGTTTGCAAATGAAGGTTAATCGATTAAACTGAGGTAATTTAAAGTGGAGTGTCAGCCAGAAACAGATTGGGGAGTGTTGATCTATCTCATGTTGCCAAAAATTCAAATAGTGTCAGCCTTTAGGATCATGTTATTTCTGCTCTTTTGGTTTTGCCACGCTCAAAAAACTGGAGATGAATAAAATAAAGTCATTTCAGAATATTGTGCTTTCAGACATAAATACTTAGAAGAAAAAACACAGCTTTTGAGGAACAAAGATGCTTACTACAAGACATACGCTAGTTGAAAACAGTTTTATAATCACATTCAATGATGAACTATTTATACAGAATAAGGTGCTTGAACAACTTTATAAAAACACACACCAGAATAAACAGTAGCTATTCTGAGAAAGGAGAACAGGTGGATAGTTCTGACCACATTTTCACTGCACTCCTGCTGGCCTGGCTCTATCTGTCAAGTGAGCGGTTTGCAGTGCCACAGCTGCACCAGGCAACAGCCTCAATGCAGATGCAGTTACACAAACAAACGTGGACCTAGGCTGCAAGATCTTACCGGCCTAGAAGAAGGAAAGCAGGATAGGACACCACATGGAACAGAGCACTTCTGCTACACTAAGCTGCATTCACACTTAGTGCTACCAGCATAGTGTGTAGCTGCAGTAAATCCACATCAATCCATAGGAGATGATGCTCGTGCTTAGGAGTGTGAACTAAATAGTACAACATATATGCTTAAAGTAAGGATACAGTTTGGAAAGAAGGAAACCGAGACAGATTTCTAACTAGAGAAAGTGATTCTATGCATTTAATCATCTAGTAGTAAAGAGAGGAAGAAAAAAATACAGGGCTTCACTAACTGGTCTCTTCTGCAAGAATTTTAATGGATTATTAAATAGTATATAAATAGGAAAAGAAGTCATCAGGGAACTTTTAAAAATCAACAGATGTGGTAAGTCTAGGACACACAGCCTGTCTATAAAACTAATTACAAGCAGGCTGTATCACATTTTCTCTCATAAACTTGCACATTACAGAGTCAAATTTAGGTTAATTTGTGAAGTTGGAAGCAAATGCAAAAGCATTTCAATTGCTGAGAAACACTTTCCTCTATTAAAAAAAAAAAAGGAAGAGAAAAAAAGAAGAGAAGAGAAAAGAAAAAAAAGCATCTCCGGAGGTTCTCTGCTAGCTTAGTTTCTGGTTTGTGTCAACTTGTTTATATCAGCTGCTGATTTGCGTCACTGGCTTGGCTTTGTGGTTGTATCTGGGACCTGATGGACACCCTGGTGCATTAAGAAATTCACCACAACAGTACAGCATGTTAAGATCAGATAGCACAACCTAATGTTGTTTTCTTAAGCACACGAACTAAACACAACCCTACTAAAAAGTTACTGGAGGCAGCTATGAGAAGCAGACTATCAGTTTAATGCAAACAAGGTTTAAATTCGGACAATGTCCATGTAGCACCAAAACAGCACGCACCAAATAGGTGTAAGGCTCCCAAAAAAGTGGTACATATATTTTTGAAAGGGCTTGCATTTCTAGGAATCAAGATATCTTACATCTCCTCACTTCCTCTAGGTTTTTAGTACCAGCGTCTTGAACCACTGAATATTCACTGTGTTGTGAAGGGAATTTTTTTACTTGGACATGTAAAATATTATTTTAGCTATGTCTTTAATTAATTCCTTGGGAATTAAAAAAACAAGTCCTGAATATTTAAGCTGAAACATCTGATCATTTGCAATACTGGACACAACATCACTTAGATGCTTTGCTTAAAACCCACATATTTTATAATATATTGACACTATAGAGGGTGCCCACACAGGGTGTCAACATTACATTTTAAGTTTTGTGCCCATGAGTAGACAAGTTCACACGTACAGAACTGCCTAATGAAACTGCCTGTCTAGCTGAGCACTTCAGAAATGAGTATAAGGTAGTGCACGATGCCTTCTTGCTATACCAGATGTATATGGCTGAAAAGGCTGAGCAAGGACTACCACAATTCTGAGGGAAAACTTCAGTAAAGCTAATAACCTTTTACTTCAGCTGATACTTGGCTTCACACTTACTGTCCAAGCTTCCACAATCAAGCCTCACAAAATCTTTCTAGTTTTGTCGTAGTTCATTAAAGGTCTAGTGAATAAATTCTAGAGAATACATGTCTATAATCTTAACAGAGATATTTCATAGGAGAAAATAAAATGCTTTCAAAACCATATTTGCTCTATGCAAACTTCCTTTAAGAAACACTGAAAGTAGTTCTAAGAGCCTCTAAATATTCCATTATGTTCCTGAAATAAAAAATGGATTTTCTTTTAAAAATTACAAATTTCATCAAACTTGTGTTAAGATATTAAAATGTCTTTGGAGATAAACACTACAGTTGAAATGTTTTGAGCAATCTGTTTTCTCTTTTCCTTTCTGAGAATTTCAAAATATTTGGCTGTTGCCCAATTTGAAATGAAGTCAGATTTTGAAATCTCAAATTCTTGATTAAAGTAGAATGATTATCCCCTAGGTTGTTCTGATAATATACCATATTTTCGACGGAAGGGCTGAAAGTTCTAGAGATTAAACTAGTCCAAGAATGCCCACCACATAAATAAATAAACAAATGTTGTACAAAGAACAATCATCCAATTTTTAAGCAATGGGTCTAGGAATAATCCAGGAAAAAGCACATCCCAGCCTGTATAGTCTAGAGCTGGTTTGCAGAAGTATATGCTTCATTCCAGCACAATGTGGCAACAGCTTACCCACATATTCTTTTTTTTCTGCCTTCATCTTCACGAGCAGAAACATAAATGGTGCTGTTGCCTGCACAGAAAATGGAAGTGAAGGTCACTAGAGCAGCTTTACACTTCCCAAAAGATTCTACAGTGCTGGAGTAGCTCCTTCAGTAGTGAGTATAATTGCATGGGGGTGAGTACAATTTCAGGGGTATGCAGTACTGCCCTTGTGAAATAAAAAAGTTGACCTCTGTATTTGTCCAAACACACAATGATCATTCTCATCCTAAGGATCTTCCCTCTTTTCCCCTTCTCCTATGTGTTGATATTAACACAAAGCATCATATAGCACCCTGATTGGAAGGTAATCAACCTACAGTCATCACTCTTGATGCATACCAAGAGATTCAAGAGGAGCTGGAAGCTGTATCAAAAAGTATCACTTGGCAGCTTGGTTTGCTGTGTTTGACCTGACTTTTGAAGTAAATAGCAGCTTCTGTGCAGGGTTGTTATGATTTACTCTTTCAGAAGTATAATAAAAAAGCAAATATTAGTGACAATTTTCCTTGTGGCTTTTGTTTTGTTTTAACTAGTAATCTCTGTTAGAACACCATTGAGAGAAACAAAGTTCTGGCTTCATTCAACCCCTTTTGTAAACATTTCCACATCTCTGTCTATATCAGGACTCCTCAGCTCTGGAACTGTGAGCTTCTGAAAACATCACAAAGCGTTAGCTGGTGGAGTCTGCCACGCCAGCTGGGGAAAGGCACACTGAGGATCTGGTGAGTATGAGTGAGCCAGAAAACTGAACTGGAGTAGCTTTGTGGTTTCAGGGCTGTGGAACAGACCTTGGGCTTTAAGGTATCTTGGTTCTGCTGGCTGCAATGTAGGAGGGAAGGACCCAGCTACCAAGGAACAATAAGGAGTAGTTTGCCCATAGTTCAGAGTGTGAAGACTGTACTGAGGATACCAGCACTCCTTGGATGCTCAACTTCAGTACAGGGAGGATAGGAAGAAGAACACAGAAGGGATGATCAGTGGTCCCCGGTGGCCATCTCACTGCATCTGTGCACTGAGGAGCACCATCCTCTCATCCACATGGGAACTATGATTCTGTGTTTCTGTGAACTACTTTTCTGCTCTCCATCACTGCAATAAGTTCAGAGTTTTGCCTTCTCCATGTTCTTCAGCCTCTTTTTCCCCTCATTCAGCCATCCCAGAATGTTTCTCTGCTTGGCAAATTCCATCCTTTCAGGCCTCCTTAAAAATAGCAGAAGGGCCCTGAAGTATGCCATTATGACAGTCAGAGAAACTTGGAAAGGAGAGTTAGCAAAAATATTTACTATGTGAACTCCCTTCTGCTTGTCTTCATAGAAACTGAACTAAGTGACCAAGAGGGAAATCTGAAACCAAAGCTTCCAACCGAACCCGCAATTAAATAGAAAATAACATGCCCTGAAATGACAACTGAAAAGCTATGTCAAAAGCACAGTCTTCACTGTCTTTATAGCTTTACAATCACTTTTTTCAATTTGTTTAAGTATGTACTAATTGGATAAGAAACACTGGAAGATGACTCTCTGGTGCTTTGCTGACAGCTTGAACTACTTCTGCTCAGTTCAGATGTTCGACTGACCGCTTATTGTCAGTTGCGACTGTTAGTCACTTAATTTGATGTAGAAAAGTTGGAAAATAGGAAGTTAAGGCAGTCCTTTAGTCCCCCAATCCTCTCTAGCTGAGAATATGCAATTTTGGTTGTAAGACTTCCATTTTATTTCTTCATCCATTTCGGTATTGGGAGATAATTATTTTACTGCAGGAAGTAGGTGCATATCATATTTAAAATAATAACCAACCAAGTAACCACTTCTGAAACAAACAACTGTGAATTGAAAAGTATACATCATGTTGTCTGAGTCTTTTCGCTTAGTTATTTCACACTCCTACTTAATTTTATGTAACTGACACAATAAGAATGAAAATAGGGGTGAGGCAGAGTTAGTGCAGTTAGATAATGGGATAGACATGGTATCAAATTGCAACTATTCTTTTTAAAAATGCCATGCTCAGCTACAAATTTATATACCAATAGACACATTAGTAACCGAGGTCATATTTTCCTCAACATTATTCATAAGGTGTGCAACCTGACCTTCTCAGCGTGCTGCACTGGCTGGTCTAAAAGGACCCCGCACCCACTGTTCTTCTCAGTCTCAGAACTAGAAAAATTCCAGTGCCCAGGGGTAGAAAGGTGGTTGTGAATGTACATGTAGACAAAATTTCTTACAGAAGAACAGTTGTAGGTGGTCATCTTTCTCCTGTGAGTACTTGTTTGTAAGCATTTTCACACTGCGTGGCTCTATGAAAGAAACCTAAAAGAATTATCATTGACATCAAGAATGATCCTGGACTTTGAAGCTGAATGGAATGTCTTCTGAAGACAAACCTCAGGGGTGGAGATACTTTGCAGAGAGATCAGTGACAGTCATTTCAAGTTTAACAGAAAAGGCCTTGACCACAGAATCGCAGAATTGTCACAGCTGGGAAAGACCTCTAAGATCCAACTGTCAAACCAAAAAAACAAGAAAAAAACCCAAACCCAACAAACTAAACAGAATCAAACAAACAAACAAAACCAGAAAAACACCCAAACAAACACCTCACCATCCCACTAGAGCATGTCCTGAAGTGCCTCATCTTCATGTTTTTCTTCTGGTGAGGTGGCCAAAACTGAACACAGTACTCAAGGTGCAGCCTCATCAGTGCCAAGTGCAGAGGGACAACCACCTCCCTGGTCCCTGGTGAAGAGTACATTTGTCTAAGGCATGAGCCACCAGCTTCTCCAGCAGAATGCTGTGGGAGACAGTGCCAAAGGCTTTATTAAAAATCCAGGTAGACAATGTCCACAGCCTTTCCCTTGTCCACTAGGTGGGTCACCTGGTCATAGAATGAGATCAGGTCAATCAAACAGGACCTGCCTTTCCTGAACCCATGATGGCTGGGCCTGATCCCCTGGTTGTCCTGAATTTGCCATATGAGCTCACTCAGGATGAACTTCTCCATAATTTTTCCAGGTACCAAGGTCAGGCTGACAGGCCTGTTGTTCCCCAGAAAAGATGAAATTCCTAAAATTCCTAAATTTCAAATTAAAATGATGGTTACAGGCACGCTAAAATATAAAGAACTTCTTTATGTTGACGTACTTACTACATCTTTCTGCCACTGCTGTGAAAAGGGGAGATACTTTTCAAATATCTTGGCCTATAAACATAGAAAGTTGAAAGACTGTCTATCATCAAAATTATAAGGGGAAAGCTTGGTCATGACAGGCTGTAACTCGGAAATTACTTACATATGAATCTCTAATTAATCTTCTGACTCCAGTGAAATTGAAGATGACATCAGGAAGAAACTCAGAATGGGTCTGAACTGTGCTTTTGTCCTGAAAAATATATCAACAGAGATCTGCATGAAGGACACTATTTCTCACTGAGGCCTTGGGAAGCTGCCTTCATCAACAGATGAAAGGAGGATTAAGTAACTGCCCTCACAGTGAGGTCTCTCCCCCTCACACTGAAATTTCATGGTATCATATTGTGCCTGTCCAAAGGTTGAAGCCAAGAGACACTTGCAAATACCACTTCAGATAACAGGACATGTACTGCAGCGCTCAGTGAAGTTTGAAGTGTTGAGGAGGGCAGCCTTTGCCAAAGGCAATATCAGATCTTGGTGAAATGTGTGCAGCTGCATCCTGATAAATAATGCCAGATGGTAAAGCACTTTATGCCAGATATGGCAAAAAGGGCCATGTGTTTCAACATGTATAACAACACCTACACCAACAAGAAGAAACAAGAATATTAGACTGATGCCAATGTGTGCGCTGCCAATGCTCACTTCTTTGGTGATGTTTCTGTAATGCAAAGCATGCCCAAGGCTTCATCCTCAAGAAGCCTGAGTCTTCGGAGATTTGCTCTACCACGACAGAGATAATTAACAGCAATGTAGGAGAAAGTCATCCTTGGCCCAAGAAAGTCACTGCTTGGCAGCAGTGAAAGCTGCTCTGACGATACCTGGAAGCCCACTTCAGTGGCTGCAGGCATATGTATTGTCCATAACAAGAAATATTAGGTATTGTTCAGAAGAGACTTCTGGAGCTAAATACTAGAAGGAGAAACAGATAATATCAAAAGGAACAAAACTCCCACCCAAACCAATGAATGATACAGATTTACATCACAGAATCATCAAGGTTGGAAAAGGCCTTTAAGATTGAGTGTAAACAGAACCCTACTCTACCAAGTCCACCACTAAGCCATATCCCCAGACACCACATCAGTATGGCTTTTAATAACGTCCAGGGATGGTGACTCAACCACCTCCCCGGGCAGCCTGTTCTAATGCCTGACAACCCTTTGCAGCCAGGCCAGTCTTCTTCCCTGCCAGCTCATCTTTTGGTACACTGGGACAGCTGCTCCTGCACCTTTAAGACTTCAGATTGCAAAGGTTGAGAAGAGTCAAAAATACAGAGTATTTGCTCCTTCGTTCCAAAGAGTGGAAAGTGGGGAAGAGCACATGGGGGCATGCCTTATCAAACAAAAAGTTCTCCCATGGCAAATGTTTGGCCAGGGGCACTGTGAATGCAGATGAGAGAGGGAGAATATGATGGAAAATATGCTTCTGCTAAACAGCCTGCCAAAGACCTGGCTTTCTTTAGGGATATTTATCCAAAGTTTCCTGTTTTTCAGCTGATACAAATCAGAGAGAATACAATTTTGTGAGAAATATGTAAATAGGTCAGTATGACACTTATTGCATGAATGGATAACAACTTTTACAACAGAGTCAAGAGCTGTAGTGCAGTTATTGCTCAACTTACATATTTAACTGGTGCCAGTATCACAAAATGAAAACATAGTTTAATATATTACAATATCCAGCTACTGGCTTCATGACCCCTTCATGTCATAGATTCATTCTGCTTTCCCTCTACAGTTTAACAAAACACAGGTTCTGCTCAAAGGAGCAGAATACTCTTCCTTGGTCTGCCAAGCCACCTTCAACAAATGACTTCAGCGTGCCACAATTTCCCTACAAAGTAAATAGAGCACAATACGTGTGATTCTTACCAAAGTACTTTTAAAGCAACTGCTCAAAGTTTGAGAAACTGTTGAAGTGCTATTACTTGCATATGTTTATTCAAATGCACCACTTGACACATTGTTATTAAGTCCATTATTTCTGTGGTGAACACATGCATGCTTCCACTCAATTTCTCACTTTAATCAATACATTCATGTAAGTTACCACAGTTGTCTGGTAGCTTTTTGAAACTTGGATGATACAGGGTAGGGCTGCTGGCCCTCATCACTATTTTTCAAGCAATCTGCATTTCTCAATTTAATTTTCACTTAAACTAGTTTCCCTCACACAGAGGGAAAAGGTCGAACAGAAATACTAGTGTAGCTAGAACAGGCCATTTAAGATGCTAACCCATTCACCCATCCCTCTCACATCCCCGCTGGATGCCTAGCAGACTTGGTAAATTGGAATAAGCATCCACTTTTCAACTACTGCTATGCGCAATCCATCAACTCAGAGCAAATTCTCCCTCCCTGCTGTTAAATCCAAGACTCCAAGCTGAATCTGAACAGCTAATACATTCTTGTCTTGTTCTGTTAACTCTGCAACAAGATGGTAAGGGAAAGCTAAGGCACAACATGTAAATACTCTGGTGCTCATCAGTGAGTTTACTAGCTTATTTTTTAAATTCATTGGATCATAGGATATTCATATTATGACAGTATAACTCAGGCTGGAATGGACCTCTGGAGATGCCTACTCCAATGTCCTGCTCAAAGCAGGATCAGCAGTGAGATCAGACGAGGTTTCTCAGGGCTTTATCTATTCAGGCTATGGAGAATGCATAGCCCCACTGGGCAAATTGTTCCAGCGATTGATTATTCTCAAGGTAAAAAAGATTTTCCTTACATCTAGGCTGAACATCTCACTTCAGCTTATACCAGTATTCTTTTATTCTCTAACATGCAGCATTGTGAAAGAGCCTGGCTCTATTTTCTTGATAACCTCATCATGGATAGAGCAAGTCTGCTGTTGGGTCTCCCCAGAGCTTTTTCTCTTGTAGACTAACAAGCCCAGTTCCTTCAGCCTCCCTTTGTAAGGCAAGTGATCCAGCCTCCTGACCATCTTGGTTGCCCCCTGCTGAGCTCGCTCCAGTTTATCAATGTCTTTTCCACAATGGAGTGACTTGAAACTGGATATAGCCTTCCAGATGTTGTCTAATGAGTAGAGATCTCATGAGTACTGATCAAAGGGGGATGATTAACTTCTCTTGATCCTGTTAGTATAGCTCAGGAAGCTGCTGGTTTTCTTCACTGCCAGGGCATGGTGCTGGCTCATGCTCAGCTTTCTGTCTGACAAGACTTCCATGCCCTTTTTTGCAGAGTCCTTTCACAATCTCTGTTCCTACTCATCATTTGTTCCTCTATTTCAGCAGTTCCTACTGTCCAAAGTGGGCCTTATGCTCATAAGAGCCAAATTCCTGTCAACAACATCAGCTGTGTAACCAGACATTGAACAGCAGAATCTGTCTGCTCCTCCACAAGCCTTTCCGCTGCACCGGCAAGACTCAAGAGAACACCACCTGGGTCTTCATGCCTTTCAGTCTCATTCCCAAAGCCATACAGTCACTTCTGATATATACTCAAGGTTCACGCACCAGAGGTATTATGCTGCCAAAGGAGAAATAGTACAAGGGCCTGACAAGTTTAGGCACTTTCCTTGCGACATGCTGGATCTGAGTTCCCAGAAAGCAAAAGACCTCCCTAGACAGCAAGTCAGATCAGCAGATTGGGCCTTTTTACCCTCAGAGGCGAGTCTCTCCCACTACTATCACTTACAACTTCCTCCTGGCACTAATGCACGCCATCGGGTAGCTCTGTTGCTTCCCCAGGGATGGCTTTCTCTCCGTCACCTGCTACCAGCACACTGAATCAGTTCTGCAACTGCAGAGCTGCCGTCCTCCTGGTGTCACAACCTTCCTACCTTTCCCAGCCTGGAACTCTCAATTTACCACACAACTGACCGTGGTCTCTGGCTGCCCTCCCTCTGTGCAGTTACAAGCTCAGGTTTTTGCCTCTGCAGGTTCTATATGAAGATGCTGTGGAGATCTTTTCTTTATATTTCCTGATGCTGTGCAGTTTGCCCTCTTGATCCCACAGCTCCTCGCCTTAGCAAAATATCACCTCATCTAATGCACTCCTTCTGCAGGCAATCCCACTGTTCCCTGCTGCTCCAGCCTGTGGGAGACACACCGGCTACGTTCTGCAGCCTGAGATCTGCAGAGCTTTGTCCTTCCATTTGAGCTGTGATTTGAATAGAGGCATCTGCTCTGCCAGGGGTAATTGCTCTGCTCAGTGCTGGGAGCTGTGCTGTGTGGTGCAACACTACTGTTGATGAATCCCACATGGCCTTCAACAGATTTCTGGCCCTCTTCCATGTCCCCTTCTGAGTAAACTGCTGCTTCTGAGAGCTGTGCCCTGGGACCTGTGCTCTGGGGCTGCTAGCACTAGCAGAATGGGTACTTGACCCTCCCTAATTAAGATCAGCCTTTCCTAGCAGTAGAGGCTGGATTCGAGGACACCAGAAATAAAAAACTGCCCCAGAACATCTACAAGCGAAGCCCAGAGCTGCCCAGCAAAGGGCAAGCCCTGGCAGAGAACAGGAGCCTGAGAAGCACCCCAGCTCCCCAGCACATGCCCAAATCCCATGAATTGCCACTCTGAGTGCCAGCTCCTAGTCACTGTGTTCCCTAAAGAACACTGCAGCTCCAGGATTAGGCTGCACTGCAGAGTCCCTTCTCACGAGGCTAGAAGCCCTCTTGAACATACCAATTCAGTGTGTTTGGAAGTCAGTCCCACTGCCTGCACTGCCCTCACAGCAGCTAGAAGCCTGGCACAGGTCTTCCCCCGAGAGTCTCTTCTCGTGCGACTTCCCAAAGGCCCCCTGTGCAGGTCTCACTTTGCTCATGATTGCAGCTGCAGCCACACGCTCGTGCCACTGGCGTTGTCCTCACGACATCCAAAAGCCAACAGGATTCCTGGAGAAGTCATCACGTGATTTCTAAGACAGATTCATATCTCCTATTTTCCAACAGCAGCTGGTTTTAAAGAGACTACATGGTTTTGATAGCATCTCAGGTATTTCATCCTTTAATTCCTCAGACCTCTTAGGTGGAGAGTATAAGCATTGAGATATTGCTCATCTTTAATAATTATTTTATTCCAGTACTCAGTTTTAGATGCTTCATTCATCGATGAATGCTTTATCTTCCTTAAATTAAAACTGGACCAAAAGTCCCTCAAAATGTCAATTTTCCTTTCTCTGTACCTAAGAAAACCTCAGCCATCCAAACAAAAAATACACATATAAGGTCATGTCATGTCCTTCAATATGGGCATGCTGCTCCCACTGAAATGAGAAGGCTGCATGCACACTGAAGGGTAGGTTTTAGGGTAAAAGACTGATATCCTCTTTAGACTAAGACAGATACTGTCAGAAGTGATAGGGTAAAAAAGTGACCAAATATTTTTCTTGTATCTTTTTACAGTGTCCACATAATTCTCTGGGCAGGAGGGTCAAAACAAAATAAAACTCAACATTTCAAAGGTCTACATAGGTTAATAAAATAAAATAAATACTAAACTCATAAATTGTAACAAACTACTATGAGACAGAGAAAATATCAGTAAGAAAAATATTTCTAATCCAGAATGCCAAATAGACTCTCACAGATGACAATGAGGAAAAAAGACTTTAAATACAAGAAGAATGTACTTTAAAATAAAGTAGAATAATAAACTGGAATTTAGTAATAACGCAAGTAAGAACTAAGATTAACTAAACTATGCTAGTTTAGTTAATCTAACTAAACTAAACTGGTGGATTTAGATTAGAAATAAGCAGGAAGTTCTTTACCACGGGAGTGGTGGAGCACTGGAACAGGTTGCCCAGGGAGGTGGTTGAGGCCCCATCCCTGGAGACATTCAGTGTGGGGCTGACAGAGCTCTGAGCAC
>JANHFX010026496.1:0-17366 GCA_027560015.1 Chloroceryle amazona | reverse complement strand
GCTCTAGTTGAGGATGTCCCTGCTCTCAGCAGGGGGGTTGGACCAGATGAGCTCTAGAGCTCCCTTCCAACCCAGACAGTTCTATGTTTCTATGTTTCTATGCCATGTGAAAGGTTATGAAAAGACTGCTAAGGAAGAAGTCTTTGACAGGGGCATGCACAGATCTCATTGCTCTTGATAGAATTTGTACATATCTATCAAAGACAATGTTGTATATAGCAGAATTCATAAACAATGAGAATAGCTTCACAAAAATGAGAAGCGATGATTCACCATTACCATTCCTTCAGCTCTCTGGCTTCACTGGGAGGCATTGCCCTATCGAGTTTATACGGGATGGAAGATCTGTGATGAGACTGAAATCATATTCTTTGCATACCATCAGGAGGCAGGTCCGGAGTCATGAATTGCCCATGGTAGATAAAACTATTGCCACCACATACTTTCAGGTTTCAGAATTAAGTGAAAGATTTGCATAAAAAGTACTTTCTTAAAATGGGGGGGGTTCTCCCAGACAGTAGAATTGAGTATCCTCTATCTACTTCTTGCCACTAACGGATTAAAAGCTTGAATTTAAACATCCAATAAATCTGAACACACCATTCTGACATATTGTGTCCAAAGCAAAGTGTTTGGCAATTTTACTGGGTTTTTTGTTCTTCATAAATGGGCACATCCTTGATATCTTGTCCCATTGTGGGATGAAAAATATTTCCAAATCTTGAAAATTTTCGCAGAAACTGAAATCAGGTTTTCCAGCTTGCACTAGTTAGCACACAAGCCATTTCAGAGGAAAATGCAACTATTGGATGTAATTATGGATGAGAACACGTATTTTAGAATACAAAGGGCTAAAGTAAACTTAAGTTGTTGTTTTTAACAACACACAAATATTTCCATAGTCACAGGAAGTGAGCCCAAGAGGGCTGGACACTGTTTGCACATACCGAGCTCAAGAGCACCAGGATGCAGTGTTTGGAATTGTTCCTACTTGCAGGTTCATTGTACAAGGGAAGGAGAGAAGGAAAGAGCTCTGCAAAGGCCCGTGATGCCTTACATCTCCAAAGTCACTCTCATCTAAAGTGAAAACTTTTGCAACACAGCTTGCAAGAGGTTTCTCAAAATCTGAGAAAATGTTGGTTTTCTATGGAAGCTGAGCTGCTTGTTGAGTTTACAGATTCTTGGGGCAATGCTGCACACAACTCTTGGAAATGTTTGCACTCATCAACTGCCTCAGCCATTCTGGGTGCTGTTAGCCTGTCAGCACCACAACAGTTACATACAGCTCCTTGATCAAGCCACTTCACACACTAACACCCAGCTTTGGCTCGAGTAAGACCATGGCATTGTCAGGACACTGAGTGCCATAGTAGGACAGGGTAAATATTGACAGCACACATCCTTTGCTGATTCTGTTCACTTTAAATGGGAAATAATCCAGTTCAGTTAACAAAAAGGTACTCCAGCTGGCCTATGGTGGTATGAAATCATTTTGCCAATTTTATTGGCAGTATTTAGAGTTCTATGGTATTATGGAAATACTAAGAGTTAGTCTAAATTTGCTCACCAAACTGAGTACAAAAATACTACACAAAATTTCCTCTAGAAGTCAGATTTAGGGCATTTGCCAGCACTTGGGTTAGGAAGTATTAGGGGGTCTTACAGTATAAACTGTGCTTAATTCTGCAAGATGTACAGCAGCAGAAAATAGGTAATTCTGGGAGAAACAATGGCTTATAGGGCAGTTATGGACTGCGTGGCTATTATTAAATCTAGGGAAAAATAAAATTGATTATTCCCAGAGTAGTCATGATTGACAAAAATGCTTCAACTGGCAGACTGGACTCAGCAGTGGAACCAGATTCAGGAGCAGGATTCTGGAACTGGATTCAGGAATACATGGATTGGGGTCAAAGACAGAATGGATGGAGTCCTCCTTGAATGCTGGCCACTGAAGATGAGCTTGAACCTCGTATCTCTCAGCTTTATACTGAATTTGACCTATATAGGATGGAATAACTCATTGGTCACTTTAGGGTCACCTGTCCTGTCATTTCCTCTCCTCAGCTGAGGCCTTTTACTTTCTGCACCACCAACATGGTACACAGGATTTAGCAGTGACCTTGGTCTGCACACCAATCCTCAGTACTAACTCTGTCTGCAAAAATCTGCTGTTAACTTCAGAAAGCACAGTTAGGTAGAAGAGACTGAGCTGAAAAGTAAAATCACCAGAGTTGTTCTGTTCTAACTCAAACCAGGACACACACAAAACCAAACCAAACCCCAAAAAACTACACAAACGAACAAACAAAAATACAAACAAACAAAAATACACACACACAAAAAAGGCAAACATAAAAAAACCCCAGAAGATTAAGGATTTTTTTTTTCCCCATTTAAGTAAACCAAGGCCTCAAATGTGGAACATGACTTCAACATATTTAACTTGAATATCTAGTTATATAGGAAGCCTATTAATAGTGAATTAGCTAAGAGTCAGAGTTTCACAATACAGAGTGAAAATTTCAGAATGAAATTAAAATAGTTTTGAATAAAACCATGCCAAGTATCCAATAAGGATTGCAAGTTTCAAATATTAGATGTATTATAGTCAACTACTTTACCATGAATAATTCAGTCTAAAACCAGTAAAAAAATTCTGAGCAGTTTCTTGTAAGTCATGACTTCACATTTAGCCTACTAAAAAAAGTGCAAGTTGACAAAACTGATAGGATTAATTTAGGGATTAACTGCAGCAGGCAGAATAATATTGGACTGGTTCATCATCGCTCATTAGATAGCAGGATCAGTTACGACCCACTCCCACCTCATACTCAAAGTGTGTAGAAACAAAGCCATTACAACTATTTTTAAGATGAAAATATTTGATCTGTGTGATAAATGTGCAAAGCTTTTGCCAAGTTGCTAGGTTTTCTTAGGTTACCCCAGAACAAAAAAGGAGGAAAATAAACTACCCAAACTCGAGACCCAGAATAAAAAAACCCACAGAAATTCTTCTACCTTTCATCACCTTGCAAAATCTCTGCAAGTTTCTCTATACAGTACTTTATCTTCTGTTTTTCTTTACGGTATAGTGTAAAAGTCCATCATAAGACACTTCAGAAGTAAGAACAAAGTTTCACTTAAACTTTTATTCAACTTTTCTATTGTGCATTTGAAAAGTAACAAGTGGAAATTAATATAATCATGAGAAAACAACACAAATTTATGCAGGAACTTATTAAACTGATCAGCACGCTTGTGTTCAGAAAATAATGTAGCACTCAATAAGAAGGATATAAATGAAGCAGTGTTTTAAATTTGTAAAAAGACGGTCATCGTTTTTCTTTGCTGCACGTGGAAATTGGAAATTTGTTTTTCTTTAAAATGAAGACATGTGTTTTTAACTATTGCTCATACAGAACTCCGGGTACACAAGAGAAGCACTGTTTTCTTAGCTTAGACTGTTGCTTACTCCTTCTGAAAAGGAGTACTTTTAAGATTTTTAACTTCCATGCAGAGTATTACATTCAGAGAGAATTTGTTTGCTTTAAAAGAAAGATTGGCTTTTTGTTTTTAACAGTGCATCATGCATTTCAGTACTGGACAGAGCTGTACAAAGTTGTCACAAAATCAAACTAAAACTCTTGGCCTCATTCCCTTGAGAAAAGGAATGTGTAGAAGATCCAAGATGAGAATGAGGCTCTCCAGATTGTAAATTTAAGCACATCTTACCCAGTTGCTGTCCAAAACTGTAGCAGTTCTGGACAGAACATTCTCCTCACCCAAAAGGAAACTTGGTATCTTTATGGTTTAATATTTTTGTGAACGTCTAGCTCAGTTTACACCCCATATTTGCATTACATGCCAAGTGTTAAAGGCGAGGCGTCTGCAAAACAACTGAAAGGGAAGGAGTTAAAAGCCTTTGTGTGATCCTCATGTGGAGGAACAGTGAATTACCAGAAAAATGCTCTCTCTGCTCTGAGGGACATCCTAAGTAAGGAGATAAGGGTTCAGGTGAAAACTTTCTTCATCTCACCAACTTCGGTTGGACACTGAAACTTGGAACAAATGAAAATTACTCTTCCTCCTTTTAGTCCATTCTTGAGATCTTTCACCTCCTCAGGGAGGTCCTGAGGTTCTCATAAAAAAATTGAATACAGCAACAATAGCCACCCAGCTCATTTAGAGACCTTTCCTAGCCTCAAAGAAATCTACATGAATACCCTGATTTCTTCTTTTGGAAACCTATCACTCCTTCCCTGTTTGCTGAGGAAAGGTTGCTGAGGAAAGTAAGCATATTCCTTCTAGTAAGTAAGCCATCTCAAGCTCTTCTGTACATGTTATCCAAATACGTAAATGGCCTTCAGCTTGATGATTTTGCCAGAAGCCTTTTTGAAAGCTTATGGATGGTAGAAGTCATTCAATGTTTTGGGTTGGGTTTTTTTTTGTTTGTTTTGGTTTTGTTTGTTTTTATAAAGAACATTTACCGTGTTCTGATTTTGGGGATCTGTCTTTTGATTAGTTTGCTGGGTTTTTTTTTCATCAGCTCACTAATTCATGAATAATGTTATGTCAGTAATAGCTCATTAACTTGCCAGCTTTGCCCAGAGTATGAACAGGATATTCTAAGGCAGTCCTTGAATATCAGATCCTCTCTACCTAGAGAAAGACTTTTACTTACACTCAAGAAGAGAATCTTCTTTCCCCAAATCTGGTGCCCAAGTTGCCAGTGAGGGATCAAGTAATTTCAGTTCACTGGAGACGTTCTCAGCAGATTCTTCAGGAATTCCCAACCTCTACAAGGGCAGGATGCTCCAAGAGGAGTCAGGACATGCTAATTATGTTGCCACCCACAGGGGAATGCCTGCTTGCCACCATGAGATAAGACTCAGGTCCAAAAAAGATGTAGGAGAGAAGTAAGAATAATTTTATTTCAATATGTTTCAAAGATTACAGTACAAAGAAGATATTACTGCATTTGTAGAAATAAAGAAGAAATGACAAAAATGCACAGACATTCTGTTTGGAATGTCTCTGCTCTGACTAGTTGGCAGAACCAAGACTTGAAACTAGTGAAAAATTTTTACAGTGGTGAAAAATGTGACCCAGTTCTTGGAAGAACTGCACCCCCAGACATGGCCTTCCTGAGTAAGAACTGCTATTTGGAGTAGGAGTAAGAAAACAGCCCCTGCGTGTCAATATACCCATGCCTATTTCCTGTAATCTTTCATCTTGGTAGCTATTTTAATAGAGATGACAAATTTCAACTTCTCTGCTAATGAAATGCAGTTTGTTGCCTAAAAAGCAGCCTGTGGTTGGATAGTTCTAGAGAGATTAATACTTCATTCATCAACAAACACATTCTTACACTGGCTTTTCTGTGTAAACTGAGTGTTGCAGGTAATTTTTCAGGACATGTGCACGCAAGCTTATTTCGCTACAGAATTTTTCTGCAATATACACGTTTGAAGATTAGTTATAGTACAATAATTGCATAATTAAGACTGCATTTTTCTATCAGTCACGACTACACATGAGCATGAATTAGAAAATGGAGGTAAAATTGTGCTTGCATTAGGTGCATTTAAATCACAGCTAGTCTTACTTCAAATGTGACACTATAGCAAGGAAGAAAACTTCAGTTTTTGCTACAAGAGTTCACAATTGTCTATCTCAAACCCCTGGCCCCAAACCAAACTTGCCCTCAAATTCTTTCTGTTCTTGTCTTGCTTCTGCTTTCTCCAGGCTATCAGCTCAGAGGACTTCCAACCACTATACCAAGAGGAAAAAGAAGGATGAAGAAAACCATTGTATCAGTTAAGAAAAATAAAGAAGAAGCAGGACTCCCTCAAGCAGTCCCTGGAATTTCTACTTCTCTTCCTTTATGGCTTTTCTCCCTTTTTCTGGCTTTTCTCACTTTTACAGACTTATGAAGTGCTAAGGAGAAAACATGGCCTGTCTCCCGAGGCAGCACAGCCATCACAGAGGTGGCCAGAAGAAGCCTACCTGGCTGCTAAGGATGCTTTTTCAAGCAGGTTGGGAAGACAGGGGAACAGTCACTACAGTTTTAGCCACCAGCTCTTGAAAATACTGTGACAATCAGCAGTGCAGATAATGGCAGGTTAAACTGTGATCCCTCTCTGGCCATGAACCAGCGTGAGGTGAACAAAAAAAAAGTATTTCTAATATATTTTTACCATCTCCATGTTACTAATGAAACAAGCAGTGCATTTAATCAAAAAGAAAGCAAAACTTACCTTTAGCTTCAGGATTGACATCTAATTCACTAAAAAGACACAAAATCCAAAACGTTTTTCTATGTTTACATGTGATGTGCCAAGTCTTCCTTTTCAGGATGCCTCCAGAATAGGAGGCCAGCTCTATTACTCCACATAAAGGGCTTTGTGCAGCCACAGTGCAGTGGTTACAAGAAGGCAAAGCGTACCTTTGGAGTTTTTTTCCAGCAATTACTATCAGACTGTCTATCAAACAGGGAAAATGAGAACAGTATTCAGCTACCTTGAAAATTTTGCAGCATTCCATCTTTTCATGTAAAAGAAACACATTTTCTGAGCTTAATATTACAATTAACTTAGATGTGTAATTGTGATTCAGCTGTATGTAAAAATTTATTCTTTTTAAGAAGTTGACCTATAAAAGACTAATTTTGTGTAACATGCAAGAAAGTAACTCAGTTGACTTGAACCAGCAGAAATCGATCTAAATTATTATTTGTCTCTAATAGGGACCTTGTGTTGCTGAAGTGTATGAAATGACTTTCCAAACCAGCAACCCACAATTATCTTTTGCCAATATGTGGCTTCATATCAGAGGCTGTGATGAAGTGTTTGTTTTTCTTCTGTGAAATACAGACTTCCTGCACCAAACACATAATTGCACATTAATGGAAACTTGGAGTAAAATAATCAAAAGGGACATACTTGTTAGTGCCAGAAAATGAAACAAAACAGAAAATCTAAAGATTTTTCTTTGCTAGACGACACTTAAATTTTGTAATACTCAATAGGTGAGAGGACCATTCTATTATCTAATCATCCTGTGGAGTTAAGAGGCCAATAGATTTTATCCAGGTACCTGTACATAAATCTTCAATACTGAAACATTCCTGTTCTCAGAAGGTTAAGCTGTGTGTCCCCATCAGCCAAGAAAGGCCGTATCAATGTGACACTTGCAGGAGTCTGCCCTAGGCTTGATAGTATTTGATGTATTAGTTATTGAACTGGATTATATAAAGAGGAAGCTTTTTTAATCAGTCTGAGGAACTGCAAGTGTTTCAGACAGGAGGGCTATAATTCAAATTCATCTTGACAAACGGGAAATAAACATGAAAAAAAGGACACTGCAATTCAGTAAGGACATGTGCAAGACTTAGAAGCACAGCGAAATGTGCCTACAGGTTGAGGAATGTTTAGCTGTCGGCTCTGCTGGGAAGGGTCTGAAACTAGAGGGTTGACAAGCTGTAGGTGCATCAACAATATCAATGCTGTTAGGAAAAAGCATCTATGACTATGTCCAGAAGATTGGTAAAGCTGTTATTTTACCTTTTTCAGCTCTAAGGCCTTCCCTACAATACTGTGTTTAATTCAGGCACATTTAAAGGAGATTTGGACCAATTTCAGAGTCTAACAAAGGGCAACAGGCATGGCTGAAGGTCTGCAAAACACCATCTATGAGGAAAGCCTGAAAGCACTGTGACTGTTCAGACTGGAGAGAAGACTGAGGGGAAAAATTGCTAACTGTTCAGATTCTGAAGAATGCTCCTCTTGACTGAAGAAAAGAGTAAGGCAATAATCTAATTTCTTTGCAAGGAACAGGAGTAATAGGCCTAAATGGCAGCAAAAGGGGCATTATTAGCAGAGATAGGGAAGCAATTGTCCCACTTGGCACCTGCCAGGCTGTACCTGCAGAAGTGTGTAGTTCCGACCCCCACAATTCAAAAAAGTTGCTGACAATCTGGAGAGGGTCCAAAGGAGGGCCATGAAGAGGAACCTGCCCCATGTGGAAAGAAGGCTTGGGGGGACAGTGCTCCTGTACTGACAGGGAGGTTATAAGGAGGACAGAGACTCTCTTCACAGGGATCCACACGGAGGAGACAAGGGGCAATAGATACGGGTTGCACTGGGAGAGCGTTCATCTCAATAAGAGAAAGAAATTGTGAAAACAATCAGTCACTGGAACAACGTTCCCAGGGGCATAGAGTACCCATCAGTGGAAGTTTTCTAGAAGTGACTGAACAGGGTACGAGATAAGCCCATCTAGGTAAGCTCCCTTTCACTTGGGCAGTTGGATCACATAATCTTTTGAGGTCTTTTCCAGCATGGTTTGTTTAATGAACTTTCTAAGTGTACAGGTAACAACACAGGAGGGCATAGTGTGGAAACTCCAGCTCTGGAAGATTTTTAAGAACAGTCTGTGATGACACGGGTACAGTTTACCTTGCCTTAAAAAGGGCAAAGAGACTGCAGGTCAATTCAGAGTCCTGCGTTCTATGATTGTAGGGTAAGTATATTAAATAGACTTTTCTCTCCACGACTCATCTGATTAGTACCAGTTCCTGCAACTACTAAAAGTGGTAAGTGGAATTAATTCAATGAGCTAGGCAGGCTCTATCAGGTCATAACAAAAAAAATAAGTTGGGTCAGTACAAACAAAAGGTGAGAGCTAAGAAACATCAAAATTACTTAGTAATTCAAAGTACACTATGTGGAGTACAGTAAAAAACATACTGAGAAATAAAAGTAATTTCATATCCATTCACTAGCAACTGGACTTATATATGCTATATAGGAGTGAGGATTCAAGTCTTCTTAAAACCAAAACCATTCAGACAAAAGAAGGTGATTCAATAAGTAGTGTAGGAAAGCTTCGGAGAGTTGTGGTAATGCAAAAATAATCTTTTAATCCTGCAAGGATCTGCAGGTCTAAGACAGAGGAATGATCAAGAGACCAGAGACACGTAAAAGTAGAATAGCTGAACCAAGAGGCATAATGCTGAAATGGAGAATTATGGAAAATTGCTGTATCAGATAAGTAAACCTGACTACCTATCATCTTGGGAAAAGACTGCTAATAATATAATGACCATAGGCAAGAAACAGTTTGCAAAATCATAGAAATACCTAGCAAGAAACCTTGCCCACCAAAACACCAAAGAAATGAGAGCAGTAAAAGTATTTAGTAAGTTTTTCAAGAGTCAAGTAACATTGATACTGTTATTTTCCAAGACATTGATATCATGAAGAGTAGGCTTTCCATTTGACTGACTTATGTACCTGCCTCTGATATCTTTGCCCCTGATGTGGTCAGGTTGCTATGTCCTTGTTTTACAAGGTTTTGGGTTTTTTTTTCTTGCAGCGACAGGAAACCAGTGGCAAAACACATGGGCATTAAGTTCTACATCCTGACACAAAAGACTTATCTATTTTCTTGCAGCAACAAGAAAGAGTGGCTGCCTTAAGATTACCTATATTAAAAGAGAGAGGATACAGAAAGATTTTAAGAAGCAGCAGCCAGAAATGATACAAACAGAAAAAGGAGGCAATACCACATTAAGTACAAATTCTGACTGCATTCTTAGGGTAGATAAAGACAGCTTGAGAGAAAACAGAAGTGTAGAAGGAAAAGAGGGAGGATCGAGGACAATTCCTAGAGTTTGGGTCTTGGAAACAAAAGTCAAGACTTGAGTTAAAAAATGTATAATGAAATCAGAAACTGGGATAAGTAAAACTTTTTTTGCCAATAATTTATTTCTAAATGAAGTCAGGCTTGTACTCAGGAGGTAAGAGAATCAAGACAGGCATGTAAGTAGGAGTTAGAAAATGTAGAATTGATAAAATGTACATAGAAAAAATGTCTAAAATAGATACTCATTATGTACTGTGACAGTAAATATATATATAAAAACTGCCAAAAGAGGGTTTTTAAAGATCTCTGAAGAAGGGGAGAGAAGGCTGTAGAGCTAACTGACACTGAAAATTGACCAGATAGAAAGGTATCTTCAGTCAATTCCTTGTTTCTTCCTCAACAGAACTGGCTGAAATGGGAGAACAGAGACCTTAGATCTTGTCTATGCTGAGTATCTGAACTCCAGGTTGTTTTTTTAAACTACAAGCATCTTCACGAGTCATTTGTGTTGTTGCTTTGCAGATTACTTAAGGAACATTTTATGAAAAATGATGTGTTCTGTTCATTCTGCTCTCAATCATCGAATCATTTGGATGTTTAATTAGTCATTTTCTTCACCAAGTTTCATTTTGAATTCATTTTACTGGGAAATTAACCTGAAGTGTCAACTTACACTGACTGCTAAAGCATCCTTATAAACGTCGTATGTAACTTTGACAGAATGGTGTGTTTAAGTAACACAAATTAAAGCTGAAGTTTTCATTTTTGCTGAGCAAATCCCCAAATCTAACTATACTACAGCACCAGTGCATCATCCTAATCCAGGCAGAACTACCAAATAACACAGTCCCTATCACTGCAGAAATAAACAGTACGTTAGGTTGAATGCAGAGCATCAGTAAAAACCTGAGACTTCTCATGTTATTCAGTCCCCAATTGTTTCATAACAAAATGAAACCAAGTCAAAACTTACCCTATCTTTTTTTTGGAGCTGGAATAAATTTTATGTCACTGCAAGATATCTCACTTTTGACTGCTGCTTAGACATGCTCAAGACTAAGCTGTTCTCTACAAAAAAAAACAGTCCTTTGTGTGCTTTGGCCAAGTGCAATCTGTTCAGCTGGATCACCTAGAGTCCACCTAGAAAGGCAAACTCTTGGACTCTTGTACTTCAGTACAATTCCAAACTTTCACTACCCCCTTTACTAATCACAAAAGGATGGAAAAACTTAATGACTTTGATATAAAGATATAAACTGCAGAAAACAGTTATGTTTTGATACATACAGCACCCAGAATTGCCACGAAGGCGAAGTCACACTGTTTCATTTACCTCTCAGATACCTTCAAGGAATCTCTAGCAAGATGCCACAATAGATTGATTAGAAACAAATAACAAGGATCATCAACAGCTTATTTGCAACGGAACTACAGAACATTTTTAAAATGGCATTCTTTTGCTGACAAGAATAGAGATTCTTACTCAGGAAACCACTAGAAGCATGGAAAGAGATGAGACTTAAAATACTGAAGGATAAAATATCCCAATAAGAGCAACAATAATGATTAAAAAGACTGGCTTGAAGGCTTTGAAAAGAGTTATGAGAACCTACCAAAGGGCTACGAATTAAAATCTCCAAACTGACCTGCTAAAAAAATAAAACCTTTTAAAAGGAAGATACCAAAGGAAACCCAGCAACAACTACATTTTGCAACAAATAAACAACTACATTTTAAAGAATAATTTGCTTTTCTAAAAAGAAGATTGTGGCACGCAGCCTACAAATAAAAGACTATTAATCATAGAACACAATAGGGAAATTCAGATTAATTTTTCTTTATTAAAGCTTATTGTATAGCTAATAAACAGCACAAAAGGAAAACAATGGAATGAAAATGTATGCAAAAATGCATTAACCATACAAGAGGAACAATGGTATTTTGAAAAGTTAAAAAGCAATAATGCTACACTTAGCCGCAGGCAAATTCTAGCTCCAATAGCCAATGTTTCCAGGACACTTTCAGAAAAATTAGACTTAATGACACGTGCTGTTACACTGCCATCATGTGGCAAGGTACCTGCAGCTTTCTGTGAACAGTTTTCCAGACGATAACCGGCTTTCAACAAGAGGAGACTTAGCATTCTTGGTCTGAAGACATGCAAATAGCAGCAGCAATTTCGCTATACCTCAGGAAACACTGCTCATGAAACGCTAACTACTGAAATCGCAATCAAAATTTCACCTCAGAAGGCTCATGACCTCACTGTCTGGAAAGACAATTTGAACCTATAGCTTCTGAAACCGAGTTTTCTGGCAGTTAAACAAAACAAGGTTATTTTATTCTTTTCCCCATGCTGTAAAAGTAACATGTTATTATAGACAGATAATCTAGAATGTTGAATATATTGGTACACAATCTGAGATAGGATGGAATGCTGGTGTGACCCTCCAATTAACTTCAGCACATTTAAAATGAAAAATAAAATTACTCATTAAAAATTTAGGAATCTTACCTTTCCACTTAATACCAGATCCTAGGATTGTGATGCTTCATAGTTCCAGCCTTGCTCCAATTCTCTGCATTAACAAAATAGCTAAGGTTTGATTTTCTTAAAACATTTCAAAGTACTCAACTGGAAACATCTTCAAATGAAAAATAAATTGGTTTCTTTACATGTTTTGCTAAGTTTTAATTCAAGAATTTTTTGCTCCAAGTAAGAACTGTAGTAAATTGTAAAATAAGTCTTCTCCATTACAAAATTCTAGCTTTGGAAGAACAGTCAGCCAAAACAAGGTGATAAAACAGAAGGAAAAAAAAAATCCATGACAATAATTGTTTCTTGTCCCTCCTCAGAAAAACACTTTTAAGACAGTAACTACAGGTCAACAAAGTCAATGAAGATAAAGGACACTCTTAAACACGTGCTAAAGCTCTCTTCTGAGAAAGGACTGAGCACATTACTTGCCTACACATCCCCTGAACTGAGGGCACTCACTTTAGGAACAGGAGGTGAGCCAAGGACTGAACTAACACGATCTTTTCAGATGAAGGAGCTGAAGCTCGTTGAGAGAAGGCCACAGAAACGTACAATGCCAAATGAGTGTGTACAGATATTTATACTGTCACTATCTGCAGAATTATGGAACACCAGCTTTCCAAAATAGACCTTTCAAAGAACTAGTAATTTGGTGTGCAAAACATGATAATCTCAGGATGTAGAGCATCTTGCACAATTGGTCTCTGAGTTTATTAAAGAAGTTGGTGATTGACTTTAAAGTCATTTTTGTGATATTTCTTTTTCTTACCAGTACAATTAAAATTATTCTATGAGTTTCCCCATGAACTGCTCAAGCTTCAACTTAAGTCGGTCAGTTTGTTCAGAACACGCAGTAACGTAAACAACATTACATTTGACTATCAAGAGAAAACAATCCACAGATCAGTTCTGCCAAAATAACACTGCACCTTTAGAGCTGTCTCGAGTTCCCCAACCCTAAATCCTCTTTGCATTTCATACACCCAAGTGACAGCTAAAGGCTGTCCCCTGCATATGACAGATTTTGTTGAAAGTTAGGCTCTGAGAAGCTTGATGCATTCTTCATCATTCTAGAAGTCCTGCAAGATTTTCAGAATACGTGTGATATCAAACTTTCTACCTGTACACGACAGCGCTACATCAGCACTGTGCAATGTCCATTTCTACTTCCTACATGTAGTGAATGTTAGGTAAATAATGGGAAACCTTCTATATAAACAAGCCTCTGCAACTGACAAGTCAGGTGAACACAGTGAGCACATCCTTTTCAATCCATGTTCTTTTTCAAAAGCCTTGTTTTTCTCCTTTCAGCAGAATGAGATTTACACGCTTGTCTATGCTCTTGGGCAAGATGTGTTTGTTTGGAATATGCTTTCTTTTCTTTGGTCTGTTCCACAGGCCATCAGAGTACAGACAAAACTCATCCTATTATTTTGGGGGCTGTCAAAATCCCCAGGCTGGATTTCTTTACACGCTGCTCCTGACTTTAATTGCCTTTGCAATAATGAGCAAAGTCTAAATCTTCACCAAAAAAAATTGCTGCTGGGAAATGGAACAGAGGATATTTGTGACACTGATGTTGGAATACATCTTGTAACATTTTTAGATATAGTAAAAGTGTGATTAGCAACCTAAAGAACTGCTCAAGAGCGGCTGATCGTGTTATGCACTATGGAAAGTGCATAGGAAGAACTGTAATACATAGGATCCTACAGGAAGAAATATGGGGGGGAATCTCCCGATGAGCAGGTCAAATCTTGTCCTACAGAAGCTTCGTACCTGGAATATTCTTAACTCCAGAATAGGAATTTTTAACTATCCCAGGATGAAGGTACCAAATTTAATATAGAGGTATATTCTCAGTTTTATTACATAATCTGATCTTTATGTCTAAGAGCTACAGAGTTTCCTTCTGCCTATTGTCCCCCAAAATCCAACTGAACAAGTCAGCTGAAGAGGTGAGATGGAATTCTCCTCTGACATGAAAAAATAGCCTTACCACTGCTTAGAGAACTCAGACGGCAAAAATACCTTGGGCCTTTCATAGGTGTAAGAGTGACAGAACCCCAAGTCATTCCCGTGAAACAAGTATTGCTGGAAACTTGACACAAGTTTGTATCAGTAATAGGAAAACTTGTTGATGTCCAGTGCCAGGTCTATTTAGGCAGCCTTCTGGCCCATTACTGATGCCAACGGCTCAAATCTTGCACAACATCAGATCTGCTTCCTGTGTCAATGATTAAAATTGACTGGTTATTAATTAACTGTAACTGGGCCTCCCAGCTGCCATATGCCAGGCTAAACTTTCATCCAAGCCCTGCAGGACTTGCATGGTTTTACCTTCTAACAGATTTGAAAATGTAGATCTTTCTCCAGTCTTGTTGTTAGAAAAGGTTTCTGGCAATAGCCTCCACACTTACCCTTCTAAGAAATCCAACTCTATTTACCCTGGAATTCTATACAGTTGGCACCAACCCCCCATCTCAGTCCCATGAGGCACTGAAGATTCTCATTTAACCCTAATCCTAATCCTCGCAGGAAACATAATTTCAAGATTGACAGCACTCTTCAGAGTTTACCATGAAGATGAATCACTTTCATTTCAACCTGTCTCACTTTCCAGAAGCCTGTTGGTTTGCCAGATCCAGCAATATATTCTACAGGTCCTGCTGTTCCAGCTATTAGATGAATTTTAATCATAACCTAAAAGCTTCACTACAGTGAACTCCACCTCCCATTTCATTAGCTGTGAGTTTGCCCCAGAAAGCCTTCTCTGTAAATTACTGACATACAGGGCCCAAAAACACCATTAGCTTTACACTCCCTTCCACCTCAACTGTACACTAACCACAATGTCAACAAAAACAAGGGACTCTCAGCTTCCAAATATTCTGCCTCATATTCCTCTTGCTTCTGTTGCTATCTGCACTAGCTTCAGAGGATACTGGACTAGCTCTTCAGCCCTCACTCTTCTAAAGCCTAAATCTAATTCTAGGCTCTTCCCTCATCTGTGATTCCACACAACTGTACACCCTCAAGCCTTGTTGCTACAGCCCTCTCTCTGGCTGTATATTATATACATATTATATACATATAATTGCATATACATATTTTCCCTAATAGGACAATGACTCTTTTAGAGGACTAAACATGCTGAGCCATAATAAGGTCCCCTGTAGACAGACAGCTCAGCCATGGTGGAGACTTCCTTGAGATGGCACTGCAGACTGTGTCTATCTGCATATGTATCTGTGTAATATCTGTGCACGTGCACAAGACACAGGCTCGTGGTTCCCGGAGAGGACAGTGCTGAGGAACCAGCTAACTGCAAAACTGTGCAAGGCAGCTGCCAGGTTACTGTGAAAGATGGTACAGGGAAACCTTTTGGGTGTCTCTCCTCACCAGTCACTTTCCTATAAGGGATTCTCAATAAAAGGTGTAAGTTTTCAGTACAATTTGTCAGGTCATGGCTGACAAGCTAGGTATGAGTCTATTAAGTTTCTTGACTGTACTGGATTGGTATTGGCATTTACAGAGGAAGGAATTGAAGAGGTACCTTTTCTGCTGCATCCTAAACATCATCTGGGGATAATGTAAGGCTAGACAAACAGAAATAACGTATCACAATAAACATAAGCAAGTGTTCTCTTGGGGAACCATTTTGACATTTCCTCTACATTGGGTCTAGAATTTGGGTTAGTGTACAAAAAAAAAAATCTGTTTTTTTTTCTGAACCTTGCCAGGATACAGACACAGAGCGTGCTGTAATCAGGAATAGTGTCCCTGTGAATGATTAGATCAGAATCCATTATAGGTTTCCTATCCGTACTGAAAATTTGGATAAAGCTTCAGTCCTTTGCTGCAACTCTCTCAGTCTGTCCTCATAGGAGAGGTGCTCCAGCCCTCTGATCATCCTCGTGGCCCTTCTCTGGACACCTTCCAGCACATCCATGTCCTTCTTGTAACAGGGGCTCCAGAACTGGTCACAGGACTCCAGGTGAGGTCTCAGGAGAGTGGAATAGAGGGGGAGAATCACCCCCCTTGACCTGGTGGTCACACTTCTCTTGATGTAGCCCAGGATACGATTGGAAAAAAAACCACATTAAGTACTAAATCAGAGAGTAAACAAAAGTTTTTGTGGTTATCTCTATAGCTTCAGCACATTCATGCTGCCATTTGCAAAGAGCTGATGTCCACTCCTAACACTTAACAAAGACACCTGACTTCAACCAACGACATCACCCAGTCTTTACTCTTCTGCAAGCAACTTTATTAGTTGGAACTCAAGATAGATACTACTTTTATTTAAAGAAAAAAAAAACTAAAATGAAGGCATCCCATTTCTAAAGCCTTCTTTTTCTAAATTCTAATTTCATGGTTTTGGGAAGTTTTTTGCAGTTGGGTCATCATCCACGAGAGTAAAACAACATTAAACCAGACCTGGAACACGAGGGGAGGTGCTGCCTCCCGATCCCCGCCCCGGCTCCGCGGACTCGCACCCTGTGGCGGGCATCGCCTCCGTCAGCGGCGGGAAGGACTCTGGCACCCCCGGGACCCCCCTCACGGGCCCCCCCCCAGGAAATGGCACCGGGACGCCCTCAGCTGGCTTCTCTCCCTGCCGCCTCAGGGCGCCAAGGCCAGAAAACGCCGTCTCCCGACCCCGCCACGAGAGGAAACCAGCGCGGCAACGGCGGCGGCACCCAGAGGTCGCTCCCCCGGGCCGCGCCTTTAGCGCCTCAGCGACGCTGCCCCCCCGAACTGCGCAGGCGCGCACTCTCCCGCCGCGGAGCCTCACTACGCATGCGCGTCACGCCCGCCGCGGCACTTTCCTACGGGAACAATATACAGGAGGGTGCGCTGCGTAAAGGGTTCCGGCGCGCAGCGTGCTCGCGGGACTTTCGTTCCTGTTGCGTCTCCTCATAATCTCCCCCCCTCCTTCCCCGCCTCTCCGGCGCGCGGGCGCCACGTGCGGTGTTGCCTTGGCAACCGCGGTTGTTTTCGGCAAAACCACGCGCGCGGAGCTGCGGAGGGGGAGCGTGGGGTGAGGGAGAGACCACTAGCGACCGGGGGGGAGTTGGGGGGTGGATGGGCGTGGGCGTGGGCGTGGGTGTGGGTGTGAGTGTCAGGGCAGCCGCCGTCACAGCAGCTGCAGCAGCATTCGCTGGCGGCGGCGCTACCA
>JANHFX010026494.1:0-18249 GCA_027560015.1 Chloroceryle amazona | reverse complement strand
AGAGCAGGAGACTCCACAGCCTCTCTGGGCAGCCTGTTCCAGGCTCTGTCACTCTCACAGGGAAGAAGTTTCTCCTCCTGTTGAGCTGGAACTTCTTGTGTTCCAGTTTGTGACCATTGCCTCTTGTCCTATTCCAGGACACCACTGACAAGAGCCTGGCCCCTTCTACTTGACCCCCACCCTGCAGACATTTGTAAACATTCATAAAATTCCCTCTCAGTCTTCTCTTCTTTTAGACTAAGAAGCCCCAGGTCTCCCAGACTTCCCTCGTAAGAGAGATGTTCTGGTCTCTTAATTACCTTCATAGCTCCCCGTTGGGCTCTCTCCAGTATTTCCCTGTCTCTTTTGAACTGGGGAGCCCAGAACTGGACACAATCCTCCAGCTGTGGTCTCACCAGTGCAGAGTAGAGGGAGAGCAGAACCTCCCTTGATCTGCTGGCCACACTCTTCTTTATGCACCCCAGGACACCATTGGCCTTCCTGGCCACAAGGTCCCATTGCTGTCCCGTGGGTAACTTGCTGTCCACCAGGACTCCAAGGTCCTTCTCCACGGAGCTGCTTTCCATCAGCTCAACTCCTAACCTGTGCAGGGGGTTATTCTGCATGCTCTATAACTGGGAGCAAGACCTGCAGTCTTATGTTGACTCCTCTGCTCTTTAGCTCTCTATTGATCCTTTGCAAAATAACTCCAATTATAAATATAAAATATAATTTATAAATCACTTTTTTTTTCTAGGTAAGTATTCAGGTGAGCTGTAAAACTGTGTTACAGCGGAATCAACTGAATTAGTTAACTCAGGAACAGAGAACTTCACGTGAAGTTATCAGTTTGTGGTGTTTCTACACGTGCATATGTGTGCACTGTGTTTTTTAGAACAGCTTGGGTTTCTCCCCTGTCATCCCTGGTGTTTAGCTGAGAGCAAATTACTCTGCTTGCTTGTATTTATTTTATTTATTTTAATTAAAAATGCCTATGTCAGGTTTTGCCAGCACAAATTAAGACTCACATTTGCTCTGGTGGGCTTGAGAAGACACATCCTGAAATGTGAACCCTGTGTTTGGAATTTGAGTTTCGGTTGCAGTAAACCCTTCCAGATTCTTTGCCCCTTACATAACATGGTAAATCCTGTCATCTGTTTTCTGATAGCACCTACTTGTAAGGCTGGAATGAGCTGTGCAAACATTCCTGAAATCTCTCCTGTTTGTCATACCGGTGGGTATGACCTACCTGAAAAAGCAGGCACTGCTTTGAATGTTTACAATATATTACAGCAACACCAGAACAAAATAGGTTGGAGAAAGCTTTTTTATTTTTTTGTCCTTTTAAATAAGTGCCCAAGTTATCTAAACTTTAGTCTTTTGTTTTTTCTCTTTAAGTAAACTTGTCCCAACAGCTCTGGTTGCACTTTGTTTGGAAGTGGTTCTCAAGCTTTCCCTGCTAGGACACTTCGGATGGTCTAGAAGTTCTGATTTACACGTTTAAACTCCCTCACTTCTCTGAAAAAAAGCTGATAGGCAACCGATGACTGTGGGAGCTGATGCATAAATACCTTTGGAAGCACCCAGATGCAAACTGGTGCAGCAATTCTGAGCAAGGCAGCTTGTGTTAGTTAGTTTGTCTCTGTGCAAAGGAGCTAATTTTTGTTTTCTAGAAATGCTTCTGCTGAAATGAAAACAACACCAAACCCCAGAAGCATACAAAGGGAAACACCCCCCCCGCCCCCCGAAATGATTCAGTTAGAAATAGGCTGGTTTCACCTCTATCACTTTATTTCTGCTTGCAATTCTCAGATCTCTTTTTTTCGACTGGTGTGCTGTTTGTAAACGTACACATATTCTGACTACACATTTACCAGCCTTCTCAGGCTGTGAATGTTTCAGTTTAACTCTTACTCTCCTGCACTCAACAAGGGAGATCATAATTAAAAGAATGAAAGAATGAAAAGTACTGGGGTCAGTTTTAGTCCCCACTATAGAAAAGATGTGGACAGGCTGCAGAGGGTCCAGAGAAGGGCCACCAGGATGATCAGAGGACTGGAAGACCTGCCATGTGAAATAAGGCTGAGAAAACTGGGCTTGTTCAGCCTTGAGAAGAGAAGGCTTAGGGGAGACCTTATTACCATGTCCCAGTATTTAAAAGGTGCCTCCCAAGAAGATGATGATGCCTTTTTTACCAGGAGCCACATGGAAAAGACAAGGGCTAATGGGTACAAGTTACTCCTGGCCACATTCTGATTGGACTCCAGAAGAAAATTTTTCACTATGAGAATAATTAGACATTGGAATAACCTCCCAAGTGGTGGATTCTCCTGCACTGGACAGTTTTAAGACACAGCTTGGCAGAGTGCTGGGCCACCTCATTTAAATCATCTGTATATACAGTTTACCTTACAAAGTTGGACTAAATAATCCTTGAGGTCCCTTCCAACCTGGGATTCTATGATTCTATGAAAAGTCACCGAATCCACTTACTATTGAAGATGAATCAATAATTATTTATTGTTTTCCTCCAGCATGCATACTAAACAAGAGTTCACCTGTGCCACTGGAGAGACACCAGCACACTGCGAGCTGAGATAGCTGATTGCTGGAGAAAACTGGAATGACAGATGGATAGATTCTTCAGCAACCTAGGAAAGAAATCATAAAACAAAATTACATTTCTGCTTATGATTTTACTTTGGTTCCCCAGATGTCACCTTAATGGGTCAATAATTTTCCTCTTTTCTTGTAAGCCATTATTACAATTTCATTTTGGACACTGTCAAAGACTAAGAAAGCAGTATGATATGGTATTTGAAAGTAAATTATCTTGCTACTTGCTGCAATCTTATTCTGGTTCTTTTTTTTTTTGAGTGATACCTATATTCAGAGCAAGGCTTAAGAGACCACAGAGCTTCTCTGAAGAGTTATCCAGATAAATTTAGTGATGGAGATATTTTATTATCACTGATCACAACAGAAGTCAATTTTTTTTTGCTGTGCAGCGTAGCTTTCAGGATTCAGTGAGGAAATACATGGAGAAATACATGTGAGTGCCTGAAGCAGAAAGCTGAGAGCATGTGGGCATCATGTCTGCTTTCAAAGCCAGCTCATACTGTCAACAGATGCAAGTGATGGAGGCAATCCAGTGTTGAACACTTCAGGCATCCATCACTTGTAGATGCTATTCTGTCTGTGTTTGAACTCCAGTGTAGAACTGGATCCCGCACGCAACTTTTCAGGCAAGCTCTTCTGCTAACATCCACCAGTTGCTAGAGCAGAGGCAGATTCCTGCTGAATTTCCCCAGTATTTATCCTGGCTTGTGTTGGGTGGTCATGGTTCTAGGCCTGAGAATCTTAGAAAATCTTAGCAGTCTTAAAAAATGCTTAACTTTGTATAATGCAAGATGAGCCAAGTGCCTGTCCTGTCTTCCTTTAACCCATTTGAATGTGACCACTGCATTGTCCCTGTTATCTGTTAGCTATTTTCTACTTCTTTCATTTGTACAATAACATAACAGCTTTGTAAGGGAAAAAAAAAAGAAAGAAAAATTGAGAAAAGAAAAAATGAGGTGTCTTGGACAGTCTGTTTTCTGCATGAATAAACACATCACATTGGTCTGTGCACAGTGGTGATGCAGTGAGAAAATTCATAGGATTCCACTGTTTGATGCTTTCCTTCCTCACTGACTGGTTTGATATTTGGCTCCTGTTTGTGTAGAGCATACACAAATACTACTAATCTCTAGGATTGCTAAAGAGGGGCTTTTATTTAAGTTTTATGGCATAAAATAATCCATCTGCTTTTCTGACTGTGTGTTTGGGGTTTTTTTCAGTTTGATTCTAAGAGTGGATGAAAGGCATCATAATTTGTATCGGTGCAAGCTAAGGACAGAGTTTGTCCCCAAAGGGTTTCTGAGGCTTGTTAGGAAAACAGAAAGTATCTGAAGTGTAAATCCTTACAGCAGGAGAAAACAATATGAGCATGATATGTGATGACAGTTTTGTATCAATTATGAAACCATCTTAAGGTATACTTTAGCACTTGCTAGGTCATTACTGCACTAATTAGGAAATATTTCAGCTGACTTTTTCACTAGGCTATAAAAGAGGTTGAATAGGCAAAAAACAATCAGATGAAGCTACAGCACAAGCCTATAGGAAAAGAGATAAAAATCGGTAAAGTGGCAAGAACAGAATTAAAGCTGGGCTGCACTCGTTGTACCTTCATTGTTATTGCTGTTATTATTTTTAAGATTTTTGAAAGACAGTTTCACACAAAAAACTATTTTTTTTTTTCCTTTTTTCATCCTTATTTCAAGTCGTTTGTGTATTTTCCTCCCACTACTGGTAATTGATGGCAGGAAATGTCAAAGCCTGACTTTAGGAAGGACAAAATTAAGCTATTTGTCACCATGCAGCTGGAAATGAAGGAAATATAGAAGACTACCTAAGATATACAGCAGAGTAAAAGTTGACAAGGCTGCCTTCCAGTACGCCTCTGGTAAAGAAACAGCAAGAGGAAAAGTAACTCTTTGGGAGACAGCTGAGCTAAGATGCCCAGGAGCACAGATCTCTCCTTCCCAACATGCCCTTACAGACATCTGGGATGCTCTACCATATGACCCATAAAGGAAAGTAAACCTAGGTTAGATTTATGAATGATAAAAATAAATAAATAAGACACATCTGAGTTAAAAAACCCCAACCAAACAAACACATTTTGCCAGAGGAGGAAGGAGGATGGCCAAGGACAACTTCCAGCTACATGGAGCTAGCAGAGCTGAGAGATGCAGGCAAGCTCAGAGCACCCGGAGTGATCCTGGTGCCCCTCTTCAGCACCACTGACACCTTCTCCGAGGCAATTAGTGTTTCAATGCAACAAAATGCTGTCTGCACAAGGAATTGGCCTCAAGTTGCACCAGGGGAGGTTTAGATTTGACATTGGGAACAATTTCTTCACAGAAAAGGTTGTTAAGCATTGGAACAGGCTGCCTAGGGAAGTGGTTGAGTCACCATCCCTGGGGTCATTTAGAAGGTGTGTAGATGTGGTGCTGAGTGACATGGTTGAACTGGTAGTGTGGGTTCATGTGTGGGTTGATGATCTTAAAGGTCTTTTCCAAGTTAAATGTTTCTATGATTCTGATTCAGTCTCTCTGTCAGACCCTTGTGTCTCAACCACTGTTTTCCTTCTTTGTTCCTTCATTTCTCTCCCCCTCCCCTCAAAAAAAAAAAGAGAAAGAAGATGATTTTATCCCCTCAGATGCTAAAGACAAACATGAAACTGAGCCTGTCAGAGGGACATGCAGTGGCTAGAGACTACAGGAGAGACAGCACACCGTACTGTCCAACCTTAAACAGCTTTCAGTAGTGATTCCCTTTGGCCATGCTGCTTTTTGGGGAGCCCAGACCAGTGCTGTGCTGAGAGAGCATTTTTATATCTGAAAATCCTGGCCACTTGGCATTTTCAGTCCACAAACCATTCCAGTTTTACTCTCTTGATATCTTTTTTGCCTTTGTTTTAACTTGACTTGTTAGAGAAAGGTATTGATGTGGGTTTTTTCCTCGTAGAAGATGTTGATGGTTACCAAGTGTATTCAATCTTCCTGGAGCTGGTGACTGCTCACCATGACATGGCACATACTCAGCTCTGCTCCTACTGGTGTATGCCAAGCATACAGGCAGCAGATCTTGGCAGCAGGATGATTCTAAGGAAAGGAATAAACTCATTTGGAGATTTTAAAGACCCTACAATTTCTTATCCTTTTGAAATTGCTAAGAATGACCACGACCCTAACTTTTGTGACCATGAGACTCTTATAATCCTTTAAAGACTGACACAAAATGACAAGGTCCAGTGAAAATTATTTGGTGTTCATATCTGCTTTGTGTTTTGAATTTCTGGGCCACAGCACCAGACTGACATACTTTTTGATCATTCAGGTTCCCTGAGTCTCTGCTATTATTTTGACAGGCTCTGGAAATAGAAATCTAAGAGTTGAACTGAGTGCAGTCGAGATAAATTTAGTTTTCAAGTTATACCTCTGCAAAGGACTCCTAAACAATTAATTCCTCTGCCTTGCAAAGGACATTTTCTTCACTTTAATTCATCCCCTGTTCCAGTCTTTCTACTTCTGACTTCTTGTATTGATCAAGTTTCAGCTATTTCTTTGGAAGTCCTCTTTTTAACCTTCCTCACGCTAAAAGCTTTCATTTCTTCTTGGATTACAATATAATTCTGCTTTACTGAGGTCTTACTTCACTGCTGAACCTTGAATCAGAATTGGTTTTATATATTCTCATGTAAACCCACCTGCCAGGATCACTGTTAAAATCTGGCTTATTTTTGACCTAATTTTTTTCACACATTTTAATCATTTCCTAGATGGAAGGTGTGCACAATATATAGTGGCATTATCTCACAATTATCTGAACCTTTCTTTTATACGTTGCCCTTTTATAAAGTGCAGGCAAAAGTATAAAAGTGGCAAACATGATCTGTATTGCCCAGGGCATCACTGAGTAAGCCTGCCTCAAAAAAGTAAATATTAGATATGGTTGTTATTGCAACACTGATATATTACAGAAAGAGATACATCACTCATTTCTGTTGGAATTAAAAATATAGAGAAGATCTTCTGTCCACATAAATTATCATAGATAAATATTTTTACAAGATCAAGAGCAAGCTCATATTTTTCCTATCTGTAGGGCGTTCTTCACATTCTAGGCATTCATTTGATGTATTTGGTGACCTTTTCTATAGTACATCCCCCTTTTTCAGCTTAGAATAATAAAATGCTTTGTTTATATTTACTCTTAAATAATCTGCTGTTCTTACATGCTATATACACTGATCTCAATCCTGTTGATAAAAAGGTGGTATAAATCCCTTCATTCAGCATCTGTTCATCCTTTCTTCCTCTCTTTTTAACAAAAGAAACATCCCCTCCTTACAAAAGAGGTATTAGAACACAAAAAGAAGAAAAAAAAAAAAGGAACAAAATACTGAGCACAACATATGCTTTTCTGAAACTACAAGGCAAATGAAATGCTTGTGATAAAATTTTTGACATTCCTGCCAAAAGTCATGCTTTGTGTTGATTACTGAAGTGCACGGCACCGTTTGTCAGAAGCAGCTCCTATTTCTCAGCAATCCTGCCTTGCAGAGACGCAAAAAGCCATGGTTCCTGAAAGATGTACACAGATAAACGTTTACATCTGTTCATAGCTGCAGTCATTGCTCACGTCTGCTTAAAGAAAAAAAAAAGAGACAAGATCCTGAAGACTTCATCGTGATGCTGAATTATTTCTTTTATAACTGTCCAATTAACATCATGATGCCACCGAGGGAGATATTAGTGCCATATGGACTGCAGGATGCTTGAAGACACCTAGCTTTGTCTCCCTCTCAGGAAGAACAGATAAAGCAGTCATTCAGTGATTCTAATGCCTGATGGATGTGAGAATTTCACTGACAAGTAGCTGTTTCACACAAGACCTTATGAAGTGAGAGACGATAGAAACACCAGTTGGAAAAGGTCCTCCTGCACCATCAGGCAAAGCCAGTGACAAATGCATGCACTTCATTGTCTCTCCCAAAGGTGTGGGGAAAAATCCAGTTAGATTTCCTTGCCTCAGTGTGAAAAGATTTGTTTGAACTTAATTGCCGTGAGAGTTGGATGTTAATTTTACAATGTGCTTGTGGATTGGGTTGCTCACATGGTGGAGTTTTCATTTTGTGTATTCCTTACCTGTGCACGTGTTATTTACAGCTTATAGCAGTGCTTATATTTTATTAGTTTCATTGTACTTGTAGCATTTTCATCTTTACTTTTTATATGGCTGAACATTAAACCGTTGTTTTTATTCCAGTCCCAAGTTCAAATTCATGTTTCTTTCTGAATGCCACTCTTAGAATTTCTGCATTGATGATGTCTTAATTTTGTGTTATTTTCAACTCAGCCACTTACACATTATTTTTTTTTTTTGGTTGTTGTTTGTTTGTGGTTTTTTTTTTTGCTTGTGTCTTTTTGTTTTGTTTTTTTTATGTCCAGTTAAATTATTAAATGAAGTCAATTTTGGGTGAGATTCTGAAAATTCACAAGTAATCACTTTCTGATACGTAATCTTTCCAATCAGCCTTGCCCATTACCTTTCCTAATGTTCATTCACCCTACAATTTTCATGTACCCCATCTCTATTTTTCTATTTGATCTCCCATATGCTGTCATACTAAATGTTATACTAAAGTCCAGGTAGATGAAATGTGAATTCCTTTTGTTCACAAACTTAGTCATATTAATAAAGATAGTTATGAGATTACTGTGAAGGTCATTCTTGGATAAATTGAGGGTTTGTTTTATTAATATTCTATTGCACAATGCTGAAATTCATATTCTGTCCCCATTGTGACAAGAAGGGAGCTGAAATTCTACCTTGTCTGCTAAAGGAAAAAAGAAAAGGAATATTTCCTCACTGTCCTAAAAGGTACTTTGAGGAAGAGAGAGAGACCAGGAATAAGAAACTTACAAAGTTCCAAAACTAAAATCAATATTCAAATTTATTTTAAAAATCTAATCTAGGTTTTTCTTAACTGGTCAAATGCCTTTCTTTCATTTCTTGCTTTACATGTGGAAATTGGATAGAAATGAAAGAAAAAGGCAGGCCACATTAGCAGGCATAAATTCAGGAAGAGAAATGGGAAGTACAATCTGCAAAAAGAGAAATGTAAGAACTTAGCCATAAACTTAGTGGAATAAATATTGAATCATCTCTGAATTTTGCAAGCACAAATGGACCCAATTGAAACAATGGTAGTAAATATAATAAACAGATCCATATAATCATCAGTAATGGCCTAAGCTTTGAAGTGATACACTTTAGGATGCTTAACATTCCTTGACTTTCCCTCTATTAAAGAACGCCCACCAAGAGAGCCAAACCAAATGAGACAGCTTTCTCTGCCAGTCCATTCAGAAACCCTTACTGGCCTCTCTAGTAAAGCTTCCCTACGTGTTGTAGTAGCTCTGTGAGCAATGCTGCATCTCCCAGCTGTATGCTAACCCCAGCTCTCTCCGTTAAAGAATTGGCCAGCACAGTGCAGTGGTGTTTTGAAGGTTATTGTAGTTAGCAGAGCCCTCAGCCCTTCCAGAGAACGAAGGAAGAAGTTGCCCTTTGATCATCTGAAGGCTTCATACGGTGCCTTGTGTGGACCATCTGCATCAGCTTGTTTTGCCTAAACAAATGGGACTTCCAGGAACTGAGGCTACAAATCATTTGGGTGGTTTATCCTCAGTTCTCAGTTGTCTGCTCATATGGATTTCATTTGGACTCGTGAAATAAACTTTAAAAGGTTTCACTGTATCTGTCTCAAAAATTAGCCTAATGCTAGCCAAATAAATATTGGAATAATGTTTGGAAATAATAGTACCTGCAATGTACTATTTATAGTCTCCCTTGGAGCCACTATTGTGTAAAACATAATTAAAGACTTTCTAAAATGCGCCGTACAGTCTAGGTCAGGTAAATACATAATCAGGGAGTTATTAATGGAGCTGCAATTAATTAATATGCCTCCATCGGAGCCATTAAAGCTGATTAATGTTATGGCACACAAAGAGAATTTGTAGCTAACAAATCAATGACCCAGTAGGCTGTATTGTCTCCTTTGGAGCCATTACACTGTACCTTATGAAAGCCTCATTAGAGAATTTTTAATTTACTGATCTTCAGACCCAGAAGTCATTAGTAGGCCTAGGCTGATGATGCATATGCATGGCAGAAATCTAAGAGGGTACCCCATCAGGGGAGAGATCTCCTCCCACTTGCACTGCTGTAAATCAAGGGTAACACCATTGGAACTCGTGAATATACATGGTTGAGGAGGAGAGGGAAACAAAACCCAAAAACCTACTCCAAGGGGAGAGTCAAATCAGTTGAGAATTTATTTTTTTTAAATCATTAATTATGATTATTCAAAAGCTCATTTCCAGTGGACTAACTAAAAGAGTTTATCTTTTTTCACCTGGAAAGGGAGCCCACTTAGAACTCATAAATATATGCTATGGAAGCAGAGAAAGGCAGTAGATTATATATTTTCATGCCTTAGATGTTTGGATTTCATCTGAGGTTTAGCTTGGGGTCTGAATTTTCAGTATGCAGTTGTAGCATCCCTGGGATGCATTGTACTCCTGACTGTTGATACACTCTCCTAGCCCTTGCCATTTGTAGGCATAGATTTTGTCTGGAAATTCATTGGCTATTTCTTATTAAGGATAACTCTTTAGCTGGTTTGCATTAACTTCAGTGCAGTTACACCCGAGATAATTTTGTCCTAAATGGTTTAATAAGAAATGAATGCCCACAACTGCAATAACAACCAAGAGTCCTTTGAGAACAGCGCAGAACAAATATTTCAATCTTTTACAAAGTCCTTGTCTGTCTAAATTCACAAATAGGTTTGTTGTGGGAGGTCACTTGTCTTAAGAGCCTTGCCATCCTAAGAGTGCAAGAAGAGGATGGATCTGGATATACCATTTGCTGGTAGTCACTTTGTTTGTAGGTTTTTGTTACACTGCAATCCCTTTCAGATTGCCTAAGATTTATGGACCAGATTCTTGTTTCCTTTTCCTTTTTGAAGCAAGGATTATTTGACAGTCCTTCTCAGAAATTTAGATAAGAGTTCATTTCATTTACTTTTGATGTATTATAGATGGTGTGTATATTCTGGTTCAGACATTTATTTTTACAATAGGCAGAGCTTAGAGCATTGCTAAGAAGCAGAGGATTTACTAGATATTGTACAGCTTTTGTTACCCACCTTGGACTTGCTGTGGTCCTGGGTTTTACAAGAAGTTTGATTGATGGAGAAGAAAGGTATCACAATATTAGTTTAGATTAGGGAAACTAAATCCACCTTTTGAGATAGCTCAAAGTCAAAAGGAAACAACACCTTCACTGCTTTGCTTGTTTAGAGAGCGCCAGTCATATTGGGCTGTTATTTTAGAGGTCATTCCCTTAATTGTCAACAAGTGAGAGTGTTTATGCAAAAGCATATTTCAAGATGTATTTCAGACCCAGAGAACCCACATCATTTGAGAAACAGGTTTTCTGACAGCTCCCGTCAGCTAGATTGTACTTCTGCAACTGAATTCAATTCCTTCCTTCATTTACCTTTTTTATTCTTATTGTCCCCAGAGGAGCAGTGGATTCTGCCTGAGGAGATAAAGTCACAGTGTTTCAGTAGTTAGCCAAAAGTTTATAGTCCAGCCAAAATTTACCCACAGTTCATGATTTTCTCAACTCTTGTTCTTCTCTCACCAGAGTCACAACATTTTAGATACCTGAAATTTTGAATATATTCATACAAATTAAAGCTTTATCTGTCATAAGGGGGAGAAAATCATTATTGAAATTGAGTATTAATACTGTGGTAAAATTCTTACCAGGTGCAGTGCCATTGAATTTCATGAAGCAGTGTCAGTTCACAGCAAAATACTTACAATTAGGGTAACCAAAGAAAATAGCTATCCAGATTTTCAGCACCTAGTAGGGAAACAGAAATATTGTGTACATTTATACATACACAAGCATCAGCACATAAGAAAATAAAATGAATACCAGAAATTATGATATTGCATAAGAATGAAAATTTTAAACAAGCCACAAAACATACAAACTGGAATCATCAGCTTTGGAAATGCTTATTCACTTTTTCACCAGCCTATAGTTCTGTTTAGTGGAAGTGGAAACCAGGAGACTGATTGTGCATATACTCTTACCTACAAATGATGCAAAACAATTTTCCCATGACTTAACTTGATATCTTAGGGGGCGGATGTCCAATATAATCACCATACTTCTAAATAATTATGCTTTTTTTTTTTTGCATCTTTTTATTTGCATTAAATCATCTTAGATTAATTTAAATCCTGGTCACCGAGTTCTAGAGGAACATTTAAGGAATTTAATTCTTTGTTCTTCTATTTCCTAAATGTACACAACATTAGCATTTTGGTTTTAACCTCCCTCTTTATCTTTTTTTCCTAGTGCACGAACTGGATTCATTTGGATTAAAAAGGACAGGGAGGTGTGCTTCAGGAGTGCACCTAATGGACTCTAGATACAAAACAAAAAAAATTCATTTAGTCCACAGCACCAGATGAGAATTAATCCAAAGTTAACAACCTTGAAATGTGTACAGTCTTTTTAATGGTCCTCAGCACAAACTGTTTGTCCACCTGTCTCCTTTTGCTTCTTACTGATGTAAACATCAGTTCTGTTTTTTTTTCTTGCTCTTTCTCTAGACTGCAAGAATTTTGGACAGATCCTTCACTATGCTGTGTGAAATGTGAAATAGGGACCTGAAGTTAACTGATGTAAATTAGCAAAACAGGAAAGGGAGAATAATGGTGATATTAATGAAGAGAAGAAAAAGGAGTTTTGAATGTTATTTCTCTTCTTTTAGAACAACCCCGATCATAAGGTAAAGATATCTAATTTAGATAATTTCAAATCTAAAATGCTACTAAACATACAGGCTTGATTAGCTCAGTGGCAGGACTATTATGAAGAGCACTAAATTAATCCTCAATGCTTCATCTACAGAATTGACTATAAGAGTTTTACAAGGAGGAGTAGAGTCTGGAGCACCAGGCTGAAGAATTGGAAGCATCTGTCCATTTTAGCAAAGGACTCTTCCCATTTAGTGATGCAACAGAGCAAGATGCAGCAGCTGTCTGAAAGAGCTGAGAACAAGTCAGACCACGCTTCCTCACAGGGCACAAACGTACCAGGCAGGTGGGTATCCCCTGGCTGGAAGTCTCACCGCCCTGGTTTGACTCAAGTAACACAATTTCCACAACCCTCGGGTGTACACTGGATTCAGAGAGCAATCATTCAACTGATACAAATGTAAATATGGAATCAAGTCATTACTCTTGATATTTAAGCTCCTTCCAGTATTGACCAACCGTAGCTGTATCATCTCCATGTCACCTGTTTTCTTCTGATAAATCTCTAAAATCAGCTATATTTTTTTTTTCCCCTTCAGCATGTTTTGGATATAACAGATAATAAATTCATGTCCTACAAGATGACTCATGATTTTAAAGTGTCAAAAATAATTTCACAGTCATAATTATGGTACTTTGGCAATGTCAGACAAGCACAACACGTGATTTTTTTTCCTAAATAGGAGCTGAAAGTCACTTAATTTTTGTTTTTACTAGGTCAAATTGGCCACTGGAAATTCAGGTAAAGTGAAGTTAGGCTTTTATAAGGACTACTGAACTGAAGAATCACATCAGATTCGGGTTTTTTTGTTGTTTGTTTGTTTTCTGACAGATGTGCTAAGCATCTGGGATTTCATTGACTTGCAGAAACGCATCACAGCTGGAATGAAATTCCATAAAAGGTTGTTTTAATTTTATTTCCTCATGATTAAAGCTTTGTTCATAAGTAAGTTTGGATTCTTAGTCTACTTCTGAGCTGTGTCAAAGGATGATGAAAAAAGGCAGCAGGTGACTTGTCACCAGTCACATGCTGCAGGTGATTTACTGGCTTCCAGCTCTTTGCTGTTTCCTATAACCTATGATTCTGGAGACCTTTCTCCCACCCTGTCTGTCCCTCCTTCCCTGTACCTTCACAATCCTCTTTGGGATTTAACGCTAAGAACAATTAAAAATGAAGTGGTTTATTATCAGTAAATATCCAGTGAACATACCATAGAGGACTGCCTAGCAGAAGTATGCTGGTTATTTACTAGAACTGGAGTAGCAATACTGGAAATTGTGTGTCTTCTACTCAACCCTATTAACTTTGAGGAATATCTGTTTATTTTCTTGCTGCTGCTTCATGGTTCAGAGCAGCAGAGGAGTGCTGGCAACAATAAGAAATATTCCTGTAATTTCATTTGTGGCAAGCTATGTTTGCTTGAACAGCATTGATGGGTTTGGCCCAACCCTTCCACTGGAACAGATAAAGCAAGCTAGATTTACATCAGATGAGAACTTGCTGATTGAGAAGTTAGTTTTAGTAGTGAAATTACGTATACAGCATCACTTGCAAGCTACCTTTTTATATTTTCTTTTAGTATACTTTTTTTTTCTCTCCTCCAGATGTACTTTCAGCAAGGTTCCCAAAAGAAACGCAGTGCATAAAATGGAAAACACAATACATTATTAATAAAACTTGAAAGCAACAGCTTAAATAGTAATCTTTAAGTAAACTGTAAATCCCTCCAATATGTCCTGTGAGTTATGTAAGCATCCCGAGACAGACGGAGGGTACAAATTAGAGAGATGTAGGAAGAGAAAAATCAGCAAAAAACATTATGAATTGAAAATCTATCCCTTTGTTCCTTCCACTTTTTTTTGGCAAAGTAGAAATTACAGTCTCAGCAACTACAGCAACGAGAGCACAGAGGACTTTAAATTCTCATTTAAGTCAAGGCAATGCAAATCAGGAATGATTCTGTAAAGCTCGGTGGAATAACACTGTTTGGAAAAGGAAGCTCCAAAATTCAGCTTGCAACGGCACAGACCAGCTACTGACCACTACTCTAAAGGGAACGTGCACATGAAGCCTTTAGTCCACTTATTAAAATATTAATAGCAAATTAGGAATGGGAATATAAACAAAATGAGAGGGGTGCTGGAGAGCAATATTTAATGAAGCATCCTTCCCATTCTTTCTCACCATGTCATTAGGGCACCTGTCACAGAAGAGATTTCTGTGCTCTAAAGAAGCTTCCTGAAAAGAGAGGAAGGGTGTTTGAGTAGCTCCAGTGACTTAACTAGCTTCAGTATTTGGATGTATTGAGTAAACTGAGCGATGCACTTCAATGTACAAGACAGACACGGTCTCAGCAACGTGCTGAAGACCACCCATGACTTCCAGGAACAAAGTTCTCATTCTCTCATCTCTCAAACTGATACTGCAAGAGGAATGGATTGTAATTCTATGCCAAGAATTAACCATGTAGTTCTGCCAGGATTAGTTCATTTCATGTGTTGTGCAGCAGCACGGTTTTTCAGATTTGAATTTATGAGTAAGAAAGAGAAAAAAAAAAAAGGAAGAAATTCTCTCTTGTGCCATTGAAATTCAGTTTTCCTACAAACAAATAAACAACAAAATAGCCACAAAAAAGCAAAACAAAAACCCAGCACAAACTGAACAAAACAAAACAAAAACTTCATTAAGTTTAGCTCACAGTGGAACTGTTTTATTTCCCCCATGGCTTTTCATTTTGTCTCTGCCATTATCCTCAGCCAGTAACAGAAATCCTGAACAGAGAGCAGACATTATGGTTGTTTACAAAACTGTGCAAAGGAACATAGGTTTACTTGATAAATCATAATACTAGTTTTTCAGCATCTACCTTTCTTAATTTAGCACCGTTCAGAACAGTAATTAATCTGTCCTGACATGCAGTGTAGTACACAGTTTCCTTCCTGCTAAACCTTGGGGTTTAGCTAATTCTCACTACTGTGTAAGTTTTCTAAAGCAAGAACAGTAGTTTTACTCGATTCTACATCCTGAATGTATCCTGAAAGCGTTAGGGAAATTCACATGTCATCTTTTGTATTTATTTAAGTTTGAAAACTGAAAATTAAAAATAACAAAGATATTTCAAAGTAGAACAAGCATCCATCTGTTGATTTATTATTTTTTTTTTCTTTAATACATAGATTTTCAGCTCTTATTTCACTGCCAGATAAGTTTATACACAATCATAGTTGTTTTCTCAAGGCAGTGGCATGCCATTTCTTGACTCAGTTTCACTGGGATATATTGCTATAGCCACAGCTGTTAGATAATATTGACCTTAGCAATTAATTGGCTATATCCTACTAATGTCAGGGTCTGAAATTCCATTGTACCCATGAAGGAAGAAAGCACACACATGGCTGTAATGTAAGAAAGGCAGTCCTTTATTGCTTTTAATGACTACTCTGAATAACAGCCCTCAGCACCAACAGCATTCCAGCACCACCACCATCCCCCCCCAAAAGCCAACTAGAAAACCTGAAGACAATGATTTGTACCAAAACCAAAACTGGTGTTCAACATTGTTGTTGCTGTTGTTCTTTGCCTCTCTCTTTGAATCTTTCCTTTCTGTAACACAATGCCAGAACCCTGACTCAAACACCTGGGCAAACACTAGTTAACCCCTTGGCACCAGATGAATGCTTCCCAATTAAATTCAGTGTTTGCTAATACTGTTCCAATTAAGCAGCAGTGGTGCTTTGTACTGTCTTAGGGCTAACAGTCCATGAGGAGCATCATTACAGATATACATTAAATAAATAAATACTGTAGTAAAGTGGATAAGAGGTAATAGATTAATCTAAAAAGTTATTTGCCATTTTCTACCCATTTAACTAAAATCTTTTATTTCAAAGTATATAAAGGATGCCCTGTATTGCAATCACATCTTTATTCAGCCTTTTAGCAAAATGTATTGTCTCAGTGTGTGCCTGCCACGCCAGTCAGCAGCCATTAAGCACGCCAGCTCAAGGAGAGGGATGGAGAGGGATAAGGGTGCAGATGAGCAGCAGATAAATTCCAGTGTACTCACCAAGAAGTTCTCCCAAGTCCCTCAGCCAACACAAAAGCAGCTCTGGCTGCTTGGGGCAATGCAGCTGAGCCATGGTGGGCTCCCTTGCAGGTCTTGCCTAACACCTGTTAAAGGCTCATTAATGGAGACAACACTCCCCTCTTTACTCCCCATTCCACACCCTACATAGCAGTTCTGGCATGAAATGCTTTCCCACCTCTTGAACATTTCTGAGACTTTGAAAAATGTTTCCTTCTTGGATTAGAAACATCAACACTTTTTATGAATCTGGGGGGTCCCTTTTAAATCACCATCAGAAAACCATGGAATTTTTACTTCAAAAATTGAAAAGGGTAGCATTTGGAAAGTCAAACCACACAGCATCTTGGGTAAAGTGTTCATCCCAGTTTTATACAGCTGGGGTAATCTTCTCTTTGAAATGTCTATTTCTGTTTCTATTGTCTGTAACCAGAGCTTTGGTGACTAACATGGATTAAAAAAATAAACTCTTCTGCAGTCTGAGAAAATTAAAGTAAGGAATTTAATTCTTTATTGTCTTTGATGGAAAATTTTACCTAAAGAGTGGGGGGGTTTAATCTCTAATTTGGCCTAAAAATTCCAAAGGATAATTGTCAAGAGCAAACAAAAGAAATACACTGACTCTAATGTTAGATGACTAAGAAAGAAAATGGGTTTATGAGAAAATGTTTCACTGCAAAGTTGCCTGGTGGCATTTTGGAGGTTCCCTGTTGAGCTCTTGGAAGTCACCTGGAAGAGGAGGCTGAAAGCTTAACAAAAAAGGCTGGAAACAGAGTGGGGTTTTTTTAATCTATTTTTGTCAATTGAGAAGGAGAAATATTTGCAGAAGCTTTATAAAATAGAGGCAGTCCTGATCTGCGAGCTGAGAAGGAATAAAGGGTAAACTTAAAAGGTTTAAGCTTTTTGTCCTTAAAGTTACGTTCATGGACTACACCTATGCACATCTCAACCATTTGCTTATCTGCTTTTCTGTTTCATTTGGCTAATGGACTCTTGCAGGGGAGTATTTAAGCTAAAACCGAGAAAGGCACTATTAACCCAGCAAGCAAACCGGTGATAGATAAAGAATTGGACTCAGGTGCCTGAAGTCTCTGAAAATCCAGATAGTTCTCAGCTGTCTGAGAAGTCAGGTCTTGGGGAAGGCCTAGGGACACACCACAAAAGGACCTGACTGGTTAATTTTATCTTAAAAAACACCCTTACTGCCATCAAGTACGTGGGAAGATAATGGGAGAAAACAAATAGTAGTAAGGACAGAATGAAGGCTGATATTTCTAAGGAAATAGTAACTATGGCCTTAACCTGATCAGCTATGTTATTTTCAGGTAAGTCCCTGATGTTTCAATAATTTACTAACACACCAGGCAGAAAGACAACAATCCAGCCTGACTGTGCCAGGGAAGAACCTCTCTGGAGAATCTCAGCTTTAAAACCTTTGCCATACTCTCTTGCTTTTTTTGTGTGTGTGTTTTTGTGTGTTATTGATGAATCAAATTCAGGGCAAAATGTCATTGAAACACAAATCTTTAGTGATGTATGATACAGGTGAGGTTTGCTTCTAGCAATTCTTCTGGAAAGCGAGGAGGTTCATGTAAGAGCCCGGCTGTTGTGTGCCTCAAACCTTGCGTGGTGATAAGGTCTGGAAAGACCTGTCTGGAGGGGAGAAG
>JANHFX010026493.1:0-10501 GCA_027560015.1 Chloroceryle amazona | reverse complement strand
TAATTCAATAATTTCCTTATTTTTCTCATTCTAAGCAATTTTTAAATATATTTCTCCCCTTTTGGTTATGAACATGTCAAATAATTAGTATCATCATTTAGTATCTTAATGATACTCCACCCTTCTGAGGTTAGAAAGGATGGCCATCTTAGGTAAAATTCTGTATCTAAGTCTTATATTTAACATAAATAAAAGCTATTCGCTATGATTAAGAAGTTGGTGCCAGTTAGGAGTTAAAACCAACCAATGTTAAATTACAAAAAATAAAAAATCCATTATATCACAAACAGTATAGAAAATTCCAGCCAGGGGAGCTCTTCTTGGGTATTAGTTACTGCTCTGTACAGAACTGAACAGCCCAATACGGGGAGACCTCTTTATATACAGGATGTAGCATAGACAGCAGAATACTATCTACTTTTTGTTCCTTGTAATGTCTGATTTGGTTCTGTTTCTTTTACATATGTAATACAGATATTGTCATTAGTACAGTATGTCTGATAACACTAGACAAGTATGAAAGCTCTTTTGCTGTTTTTTTTTTTCTGAAGAAAATTCCAAATTAATGAGAATTTGGAGAGAAATTATTATTGAGAGGAGAACATGGTCCAGGAGCAACCTGTATTTCAGTGTAACTGTGAAAATAGTACTGGATGCTAGTCATGATTAATAGGAGAGATAAGGGTATATCATGTTCTGAGAATCTTGCAACAGTCTTTAGAAAATGTTACTTTTTTGTTTTGGAGAAGTTAGTGCCCTAAAACCTTTCTGGCACTTTCCATATCACAGAATTTCTGGGGCTGGAATATACCTCCAAGATCATTAAGTCAAGCCTATGACCCAACACCATGACATCAGCTAGACCGTGTCACTAAGTGCAGCATCCAATCTTGCCTTTAACACCTCCAGGGATGGCGACTCCACCACCTCCCTGGGCAGTCCATTCCAGTGTTCTATCACCCTTTCCGTGAGGAAGTGCTTCCTAAGATCCAACCTAAACCTCCCCTGGCGCAGCTTCAGACCACATATGAACCATATGTGCTCCTTTTGTGTTCAGTTTGAAAAATTAATTTGAAGCTGGATCCACATCACAATGAAACATCACTTTCTGAATGACATTGCTACATTCTGAAATAATTTGGAGCTTGGAAGAGAAACAGGAACTGGCAATAGATTTACAGAAAGTAAATAAAGGATATAGAAATAATAATAACCCACTAACAATTTCAGTTTCAGTACTGCTTGAATTAAAGTGCACAGAGGACAGTATAGGTTATGATGCTTTGTTAAGCTCTCCTACCCCCTGAACTGTAGAAGTGTACTGATGTGTGACCACCACCTCCCTACCGCCTTACCTGAGTTATTTATTGTAATGCCTATGAACAAAATTTCTTGGGAAATGGGAGATGTCTGATTCATTGTCAGTACAGCTTTTAGACCTGATTTTGAGACTTGAAACCTGGTCATCTTCCTTTAATCTCAGAAAACCTTCTTACTGGTGTGATGATATGTGCATTCTGTATTTTCAGAGCTCATATGTATACAAAATCAGGCTCTGAAGAGGGATTTTTTTTTTTATTTTTTTTTTCCCAAAAAGATTGCAAGTAGATATGCAAAGTAAAAGATTCCCACTGCCTAATTCGTTCTGTGTTTCCCAACTGCTGGAGATGTCAAATACAGAACAATTCTTACAACACAAGGTTTTTACAAATTCATGTGAGTAAATTCACATTTTCACAAAAGAAAGTAATCAGTACCATAGTCAGTTAGCACACTCTCTGCTCTTCAAGAAATCTGGTAGATTTAATTTTTATGTTTGTAATCCATTTCCTTTCTTGACAAACTTTATGGAAGTGTTTCTTATGTGAGTAATTGACTAAAATAAAAGCCTGTTCAGTATTGCTCCCAAGACTCAGTATGAATTTTGCTTTAAATGAGTGGAATGCTGGATTCCCATGGATTAATTTGTCATGGGAAAGATTGAAACCCCATTAAGGGAAGAGTTGTGTGTGGCCCCACCTCAAGCTCACCATGCTGCTTTTGTAGAGTCCTTGTCCCCAAACGATGGCAATAACAAGGATAACATTCCCTGAGTTCAGAGGCAATATATTGTGCAATCTGTCTGTTGGCTGATTTCCTGGTGCAATATGACTTTCAACATGGTAATGAAAACTCGTGTTTTTTCTTTTTTCTTTTTTCTTTTTTCTTTTTTTTCTTTTTTTCTTTTTTTTTCTTTTTTTTTTTTTATATATAGCAGAACTTTTAAATGGAGAATTTTGCACCAGAGCACAAAATAAGAGAAAATCTGTTCCTCATAAAACTCAGTGAAATATAAGTGACTTAGCTGAGCTGTTTCTGTGGAATCATAGATTTATTATTCATGTCAGAGTGAGCAATTTGATGATGTTGACAACTTCCTGCAATGCAGAGGCTATATAATTTCACAGAGGAATTTTTTCATCAGGCCAATAACTTCCTGTGTAGTCCAAGTATATCCACAAGAAGATAACGACTCTGGGGATTTCAGTTGCTGTTGTGCCCCTAGGAAACTGTTTACTGTGGTTTTAACTGTTTTAGAAACTGAGCTTATCTAATTTTTCAGCTTGCAGCCGTTGGATTGCTGCTAACTTCGTATTTCAGAATGAAACCTTTGAGCTATCAGAAAGACTGTATTCTCTCCACACACCAGTGATAACAGGGAAAGAATGAGTCAGGATTTAGGGATTTAATCTATTCCACTGATATGCAGCATGGGAGATCAGGAAGGACTGCTTAATAAGGATGAGTGGTTTGTTAAACTTGCATAACTTTGGTATACATTTCATTCTTTGTCAGCAAATGGGTGATATACATCTTTTTTTCTGGTATGTTTAGAAAAGATTTTCAAAGATTTGCTGAATGGGTGCTCACTGTAAACATTAGCATATGGAAAGGAGGGGCAAGAAGGTTTTTTAGTGTGTGTGTTAAAAGACTGAATATTCATTACCATTTTCTAATAGATAAGCAATGGAAAAATGTCCTGCCTGAAAAATGGAACAAAATTTGGCTAATGCTCTGTTGTAACCACTTAATGCCATAGCCACCAGAGAACAGTAATGGTATAAGAATTACTGATGTTTCTATTTTCTCTGAAGGTAAAACAAGTATTTTCTACAAATTAGGTCATTCATAATGAAACAGAGAATTTGTGCTACAGCTATTATTCTAAAAACATCCATCTGTAAAGTTGATTCTCTATTATTATTACTGTCTTGGCTCAGAAGTTTGCAAAAATCACACACTCAAAATAAGTAATAAGGTCATCAGAAGACGGGAGGAGATGCTGCTTGGAAGGAAGTGCTTTCAGGAGCTAATCCAATGCTGATGCATCTGTTAAAATGCTGTTAATTTTAGGACGCTTATGGGAAAGCAAAAAAAACCTTTTTAGCAAGTGGTGGAAGATTTTTTTTTTTTTTTTTTTTAAATTTTTATTATTATTTGAGCACTTGTGTCAAAACATTGTTGTATTTTATTAGGGAAGAGCTTCCTTAAAATTAGCATTCTGGGGCTTTACCTCCTGTATAAATATTCCCAAATAAGAAAAAGTAGAATGAATGTAATTTGCAAACAAAAAACATTTCACAGTGAACAAAAATGCATGCATCCATGTGTTATTTTGGAAACTGCCCTGATTTTTCCTGTGTTCTTGGCAATATCTAAAAAGGCCAATCAACAATTTTTCAGCTGTGGAAAAAGTGGATCTGCAAGGATGGCTGCAGGCAGCCATTCCTCCACTTCTCTCACAAGCTCCTTTTCAGCACTGAACTGTGCAGATTTACACCAGATCTGGCTGTCTTCCCAGGCTGGTGCAGTAAGCTCTTGAGAGAAAAACCTTGCCACAGTATTCACAGGAGTACATATACTCAAGAGCCTGAATGTATGCATGAACATATGTTTTTTGGAAGCTTTCCCAGGTTATATGGAAGCAAATGCTTATTTTCATTTTTGCAGGTGAGGAACTAGTATATGTCTACCTTAGAAGGTGAGATGGTTAGGCTTTTGCCTTACCCCTGCTACAGGCCTTCATAGATGTCTGTATCCTTTCATGTAGACCTGCCCCAAATACACAGAAGCTCCAGGAGAATACAAATAATTTATATCGCAGCCAGCAACAGATCCAAGATCTTTTAATTTCTATATTGTATTATTAATGTCTTGCAGATATTTGTCATGTCAAACTTCCCAGGAAGCTCAGGAGTTGAGTTTGTTTTTTAACAGCAGCTATTATTCTGATTTCTTAGAATTAGCATTAGTCATTTTAGAAAAGCTGTACAGCAATCTGAAATGTAATCCTAAATGCAATACTTGTATATAGCTCTCTCATGGCATATATGTTAAATACTAGTTGCAGACATGAGCAAGAACATCCCTTAAAAAAGCCCAAACAGTAAGAAGAGTGAGAGAACAATAGGTCTGTAGATTAGAAACATTTGCATCTTTATTTTACTATGTTTTCATCTACCCTGACTCCAAACTTTTGAATTGTGGCTTTGACCTAGTTCTAATTTGGTGGGACATAAATAAAAAAATCATAGTCCTGCATTGACTTTCTATATAAGGTGGCAATTGCACATCTACATGGTATATACAATGATTTATCATAAGAAAATAGTGCGATAGCCAAATGGAAATGAAAAAATAAGATACACTCACTCTTGCAATATGTGTAACCTAATGAGCATCTTGCATTTATTCTGGAATTAATTTGGTCACTATGAATTAAAACTTATCTAAAAAATGGATATGTACATTCATATCTGTCATATCATATTGAAAGAAGTTTTATCAGAGTGACAAATATGTAATCATATACTTGTAAGTGAAAGTAAAACGCATTGAAAAATAAATTTCCTTTCTGTAGAAGGTATGCAGTTGGGACAATAAAAACATTTTTTTCAAATCATCGAACTCATTTCTCCAGTGAAGACTGGGAAGACACCTTTTATCCACTATGAGAACTGACTGATTTCTACTTTTGGTTCTTTTTGCACCACAGGCTTCTGCTGAAAATTAGTTCCCATTTGTAACGTTTTCAGCCCCAACTGTGTTCACCCTTGAAATCAGCCTATTGTATACAAGTATTTTGGATTGAAATACATAAATTTCTTCTTTTCAATTTAATGAAAAATTTCAGCCCTCTTGGTTTATTGATAGACCATCATGCAGGCTTCACAGCTCTGCTCATTGATAAGAACACCTACTGATAAATTTTATTAACCTCCCACCTTGAATTGTTATTAAATAATTAAAATAGTTAGATTACAAAAGGTTATAAAAATGTGTATTTTAAATGGTTCTCTTCATTCCTGCTGATGTTGATTTCACTGCTGCCTTTAGTGATTATGATGTGTGCAATACCTTGTTCAAGTCTGCTTGGACAAACTACTGCTCGAGTCCCAAACATTTAGCCCTCTGCAAATAGTCTCATACTAGCTGTTAGTTTTGTCTGTAGTCTTTTGAGGATATAATTAAGTCAGGATTCAGTGATTCAGAAAAACCTAGAAAGTGTTCGCTACTCAATCAGCATTACTTTCTATGAATTATTTCTCAATTCAGACCCCATATTTTCTCTCTACTGCATGGGCACAAGGACAATTGCACCTCAGTCTTGGCCACTCATAAACATGAGACTGAACTGGATAAGACTTCTAGGTTTAGATTCTAGTTAATGGTATTGGCTAATCTGTAATGTTTCTTAGTTTACGCGTTTCTCAAATTTGTGTTAGTGGTTAGGATGCATTGCCAAAAAATTTTGCCATTTCATTGATCTCTGCTCCTGTGGCAGACAAGAACTGAACTCTCGGGCAGCTCTTGTGTCTGAAGGGACTAGAATTGAAAAGCTGTCCTTTACTTGGGCATATATTGAATCTGGGCTTCAGTCTATTCAGTTAGAGAAATAGGAAAATTTACTTTTATGTTCTTAGATTACAGGTATCTAGGAATTTAAAATGTTGTTAGGAGTGATATTAAACTTTGTCTTTATGGTTTGGAACAACTGCTTTACAACAGGAGAAATGTGTATTAGTGTCACACCAGAAAGAGTGAATAGCACTTGTTTATTACCTGATCTTTAGGTACAAGATATGTACCTATTACAAACACATGCCTATTACTTGGCTTCTTTTATGTAGAATTCTAATCTGAATTGCATTATGCATGAGAAAAGTTTGGCTGAATCACAACATATTTTTCTTAAAATTATTTCCTTGAAACACATCCTCTGATACAGTATTCCTTTGAAAGGTGAGGGAAACAAGCTTCAAAGAAATTACTGCTAAAATACCATGGAATATGTAAGATAAAGCTAGTGTGGAATGCAGGAAGGTGCCTTGTATTATTTAGAAAACAATGACATTAATATTAAATGCTGCATAAATAACATATAGCAAACTTGGCAGTTTTGTGTACTCTCCAAATTTCTTTGAAATAAGTGTTTTCATCTTTGAACAAGGTTTTTAAATACTTGGGTATGAAAATATTTAATCACAAAGCTTTTCTATCGCATATAAGGGCAATGAATTCAGATAAATGGATATGTTGGATAGGATATGTTGAGAATACTTTTGTTAAAACATGCTTGATAACTCCTCTCTCTGCCTTAGTTTATTTTTTCTTTTGAAAGTAGCTACCATAGTTTAAACTAATCCCACTTCCAGTCTGTTTTCAAAAAGCAAACCAGACTTCCAAAGATAATATAACAAAAAGGGTCTGGGGAAAAAAGTTATCTCATCTACATAGCTATATATGCTTACACAAAAGGGCTGGAGATATAAAGGAGGAAATTATATTTTACCAACTCCACTTAAAATAAACTATTGCTTCCAGGTTCAGGTTTGGTTTGCTAACTTTTAACCTAGACCTCATTTTTATTTTTAGCTTATAAACCCATGAAATCAGGGACTGGGAATGAAAATAAGACACTTTACTGAAGCAGCACAACCAGACACCACTGTAATATTTTATTATGATAACCCATGAAGAGAATTCACTGTTAACTTGGGACCATACATAATAAAATATAAACACAGATAATGACTTTAACTCCTTTGCTTTATAGGGTGGAGATTATAGTAGCAAAGAAAGAGCAGGCTGGACTGATTGTCAGAAAAACATTCTTTCCGAATGACCTGGTGACCCATCAATTTAATTTTATTTTGTTTAAATTATATGTATTGAGATTCCAGCCATGAAATTGATTGCATAATGGCACTCCTTCTGAGCATGGGGGAGTCCTACTGAAGCAGAGATGCTGGAATATGCTCAGGCTTTTTTGGGGTTGAAACCATAAATACCAACAGAGTTCACCACAGTCCCTGCTACCAAGAAGTTTCTGCATCTTGTTCCTGCCTTTTGGTTTATTTATTGAGATTTTATTTCTGGGGATTGCATTTTGGGAAGCATAGATCTCAGTCAGGGATGATCTTTAAGGTAGAATAGGCCAGCTCCAGCGAGCCTTTATTGATTTGATGCTTATTGGGGAGGCAATATAACGTCCGGTGTCAGCAGGTGATGAGATAGAAAAGCTGCGTGCTTCTAAGTAATGAGCTGCAACAACCTAGAGCTCTTTCTAAGTCTCCTTTCATCTTCTCATGTGTTATAATGCAGTACCCAAGTACAGAGAGGATAAATACAAGGATTAGATTGACTGGGTCCACAGTCATTAGAGAAGTATATATTTCCTTGGCCCATTAGCAGGTGGAATAACAATACATAATAGGTATGAGGTATTTTGAGTTGTCCATCTTCTATATCCTCTTATCCTGATCTATATTTGATCACCTTTTAGGATCAAAAGGGTTCTCCTCATATGGCTACTGCATTTTCTCATTTGCTAAGAAAGCCGAAAGATTTAAAGAAAGATGTACTGCTGATATCTGAACTAGGAGAGAATAGAGAAGTTCATATATGAAATCACCGATCTATGTCCCTTGAAAATGAGTACTGGAGGAGGTAGTTTATTTCTTTGTGTGAGATTTTGTAGTTAAATTGTATTTTCTTCTCAGTATGCTTTTGATTCTTTCCTTTTGAGTATGAAAACCTATCAAATCTATATTACATTTGTGTCACTCTCCAGGTGAGTTAGCAAAGTCAATCTGAGTAGACAGGAATAGGTATTTTTTTCCCCATTTATTGCATTATATCTTTTCACACCATATCTTAAAGTAAGCATTTGTCATATGGCAGGAAGCAAGACTAGAAACAGTTTCAGGAATTTCCTCATACTGGACACTGCTTGAGAATCAGGGTCACACTGATTGCCTGTATCCATCAATTCAAGGTGAGCAAAATGCTGTAGCAGAAGAATAAACTTACCTGAGGTGAATACTGAGAAAGCTAAGCCCTGTTGCTTTGTGGCACTTTTGGTGGCGTTCAGTGACAACTTCCATGCCAGAGTCTGGTAGAACATTTCCTTTCAGTGTCAGAGGTCTAACTGATGAGGACTTTCTGCTGCAACAATTTCCCCTTCCTTTTAACTTCTGTATCAGTTCCTTTGTTTTCAATTAATTTTGTCTGGTGAATCAGAACTTCTGTGAAAAGTTTTATCAGCACAGTCACTGAGCTACTCACTCTAGCTTTTTGGCATCCATTAAAATAAAAAATAAAAATACTCTCCCAACTTGACACAGTACAAATGCACAGACCATATGGCATCTTATTGAAATAACTAGATTTGTTTTAGTTTGCAAATACTAACTTCAGTATTAAATGCCAGGATTTTTTCTGATGCAACTTACTTTGGTGTTAAGAAAAAAAAAATAAATTCTCCCTTCCACATTATATGCTTCCTTTTGATCCCCAGTGGGGCTGGCAAACGGGTGAAATCTTAGCTCTGTTCGGTTTATCTCATGCTGGGGAACAGACTCCTCTAGCTTTCCCTTCCTTTTTTCCCTGTTTCCCCAGTTTCCTGGAAATGTATATATAGAGAGAGAGTTTTCTATTTGATTTGGACTGGCATCAGTTTTGATTGATATTTTAAATTTAAACAATAATAAAAAAAAAAAAAGTAAAATGAAGAAATTCTGGGTTTAGGCCAGTGTGTGATAGTTGAATATGAAACAGTCACAGTAGATCTTTTCATACATATGGTTGAGCATGTGACTTCTACACTATCTTTTTTCCCTGTTCCTGGATAGCCTAATTTATCATGGGAGAAGAGAAGTGTTTCCCAGCCAACTACACAGTTAATACCACAGTAATAAAACAGGTGTTCCTGGTGAAAAAAAATAATATAGTCACAGACTTATTTCAGCACCATGTCACTACAAGTAGTTGTGCTATACATTTTTTTTTCCTAATAATACTCTAAGGAGGCGTTGTCTCACGCTCAAAAGTGTACAGCTGTTTGTTAGACATCAGGATACAGTTTGGTGCTTCAGTAGTTGTTGATATTTCATCTGGCAATCCATAAAGCAAATTAGTAAGTTTTATTACTATTAGCCTCGTTTCTCTATAGATTTTACTAATTTCTCAAAATTACTAGCAATCACTTACTTAAGAAACCTGAGAAACTCATTGAATGAGACACCTAACTTTGAAAAGCATACTGTGAATGCTGTTGGTATTTGCAGAGATTCAGTTAGGGCTGAAACTTTATAAAGTCCAGATAAAACATGAATGCCAATGTAGTAATGGTGAGTGACTCCCAACACTGGATTCATTTGAATTCTCATACTCACTTTAGGTGGCCAAAAATTATTATGAAAAGAATTCCAATTTTCTCCTTCATATACCATTTCAAAAGTTATTACAATGAGCTGCTGGTGAGAATGAATGACTTCTCTTGTTCTTGATTTTTCTGTTTATGAAAATGATTATAGTATTTTAGGGCCTTTTTCAATAATAAACCTTCCAAGAGAATATCCATAGCTTGTTATTATGCATGCAAGTCTTTAAGTCCTGACCATCTTATCCCAAGTTGCCTATTTACACCCTTGATGAAACACTGATTAGCTCTGATTAGCTAATGGATCTCTGATTAAAATGTCTAATTAAGAAAGTAAGTTATTTTATTCATGCAGTCAAATTCATTTCCTCCTACAAAACCAACATGAAATAGCTGTACATACTGTGTAAGTACTCGATTCTTGAAGATGCACAGCGTTCCCAAGCAGTGAAAATTTAGAGTATCTAAGTTAATTTCATACAGTATTACACTATACGTAAGATTATATATAAGTTTATAAGGTTATATAGCTTATACTTGCCAACATGTCACCCATCTACAAGAAGGGCAGGAAGGAGGATCTGGGGAACTACAGGCCTGTCAGCCTGACCTTGGATCCAGGGAAGATTATGGAACAGTTCATCTTGGGGGTGATCATGCAGCAAGTGCAGAACAGCAGGGGAATCAGGCCCAGCCAACATGGCTTCATGAAGGGGGCACGTCCTGTTTAACCAACCTGATCTCCTTCTGCGATCAGGTGACCCACCTAGTGGATGAGGGAAGAGCGGTGGATGTTGT